>VZTF01006716.1:2374671-2500391 GCA_013397755.1 Cnemophilus loriae | reverse complement strand
AAAGAAAAGAGTGGACTAGGTTTCTTTTTTTTTTTTCCTGTTCAAAAACAAGTAGATGGTTACTTGTTTGTCAGGCTGGGCCAGAAATAATTTGCATTGATGACTTGCACTAAGCGGCCTAGACGTGCTATGAGGTTTTTAGTAGAATTGTTCTGCTTCCAGCAGCGGTGGTGTCAGGCCCTGCAGTTCTTATTTTGCTTTATTTTAAGAGTGTTTTAATCACACTCATGAATCTCCCTCTCTCCAGAGTACAGATGTCTAACGTTTATTCAAAGAATTATGACAAAGGAAGAGTTGGAGGAATTCTGTTCTTGAAAAGAGAAGCTATTAAAGTATTTCAGTCTATTTAACCAATAATAGTTTTATTTCCTGGTACTACTGAAATCCTAATAAGGAAATGAGTATTTTTCCTAAAATATGTTTAATATTCAATCTCATTGTGTAGCATGATTCTACCAAGAAAGGCCTTCCAAAGGCCAAACCTTAATTAGGTGTGTAGCTTACCACAAAAAAGAGGTAGACATTTTAGCTTCCTATAAAAATAGGAATATATTTTAACAGCACAACACTACTTATTTATTACAAGAAATTGGGTAGGGGTTGTTGTGTTGAAGGATATTTGGGAAGATTAGGTGCTTTTTTTCTCCCCCATTTGTGAATTGGTTTATTCTTTAGTTTTAGGCACTCTGATGGATTTGAATAGCTTTATTTAAAAGAATGAAGACAAATTGCTTCTACATGAGGGCTGGAGAAGCGAATTTCTCTTTTGTACCTTGAATTAGATCTGAGGAAAATGATTGAAATCCTGCCTTGTGTGGGTGGTTCTCTTAGACTTCTGCTGTCACTATTTTGAGTTAATTATTTAGTGAAACTACATCCCAACCCTCCTATGCACCAAGCGAGTTCTCTAAACACCGGGTAAAAGTCATGCTCATTCTCTCCTTTATTTCAGCAAATAACTAAGTTGTCCTGAGGAAAAGAGTTTAAAGAGAAGATAGGGAGAATTCAGGATTTGCATGGGGAGAGAAGGATAACGTTTTCTTCTGACTCTTCCTCAAAACTATCCGGAGCAAAGCTCACTCTGTTTTGTGTGCTCTGCAAAGACCAGCAGGGTCCTGGAATATGAGAAGAAGAAAACCTGTTTTCTATACAGTGATGTGTCTTGGACTCCTGATGGATGCAGAGCCTGCAGCTGAAGTGCTTTTGGAAGAACAAAGAAACTCTGAGGCTGGAGGACTCAGTTTCTACAGGACCAGGAAACAGCTGAGGAAAGCTTCTGAAGAGATGTCTATTGGAGTAGCTACCTTTTGGGGAGACAGACACAGTCCAAGGTGACTTCCCCAAGGTGCATTTTTGCTAATTAATAATATCCAATGAGCAGGATAACTCTGATTGCCCTAAGATGATACCGCAATGAGAAATGGAACTTTTTCCTTGCAGCGCTTTAGGACCTGTCTCTTCAAAATAGGCAAAAAAAGAGTTTTATCCGAAGTGTTCACAGTGAATATCCCTCCATGGCTTTACACACCTGCCGTTGTGCTGGACTTGAGCCCAAGAAGCCAGACTTGCCCGAGCAGCCCTTGTGTGTCACGAGGTGGCTCTGCAGAGTGGGTTTGCAAGTACAGCCCTTGGGAATCCTTCAAGGGCAAATTTCTCCTAGAGAATTTTGTGATTTCTGCATCACTTCGGGTTCTAGGTTTTCCTCAAACCAAAGTCTGGAGAAGCGGACAACTTGCAAAGTGCCTGCAGTCACAGCATGAAGTTGCAATTTCTTGAAATGATTCTTATGCAAGTCTATTTAATTAAAAATTACAGTGGGTAGTATTTTACAGATACGCTGAAGGCAGAAAAAAAAACCTCAAACCAGCAGAAACTCAGCAGTAATAGCAGTGAAAAATCTGTCCAATATCACAGCAGGGTAAGCAATAAGTCACTGTATCAATTTACTTGATTAGGGCTGTCAACAGAATGCATCTTTATTGATTCATTTCTGTGGGGCTGATACATCATCTTGAACTGGCATTAAAATGCTGGGATTTAACATCAGGGGATTCAAGGGGCTTGAGACCAAGAGTTACAAAGAGACAAGGTGGAGCAACTGCTGTGGCTGAATTGGCCCAAGGGGACAGAGATCAGATCATCTTTGTAAGACGAGGGGCTAGAATTGCTTCCACAAAGTGTGTAACAGAAATAGCAGGTTTTACTTGCACAGTCTCTGATGGATTCCCATCTACAAATTGACTGAATCCTGTTAGCAAAGTCCCGTCTCTTTCTCAGGGGAGGGAGGGGCTGACAGAGAACGCTTTTTCCCTTTGTTACAAACCTTGCTCTGTCAAAACAACTGGAAACATTACCAAAGGATTCGTTCAAACCCACTGGAATTAAGATTGGTGGCTATGGTTAGGGACCACTTTAGTGCTGAGCTGTCTCACTGGCTGATTATGCTGAGCTCAGAGGTGACATCCTCTAACAACATGCTCCTGCTCAAGTTTTGGCAAGCTGTAGTTGGCAAGGCAACTTTCCAGCAGGGAATAATGGAGGAGAAATGAGTGTATGTGGAGTGCTGCTGTTCCTCTGGTGGGCCACGTAACACCTGCTGCCTCTTCCCTCTCCCCTCTCTCCCCCCCCCCCCCCCAGTTTTGTCATGGGAGATGCACAGCAGAATTTCTCCTTGGCATCTGGAGAAACGAGAGTTGTAGATGATTCTGCCCGTTTGCTAATTTGTGACATTTGCAGTGTTGAAGAGCTGTACTCTTGGGCACATATTGACATTTAATTAGGAAAATTACTCTGTGTTGGCTAGATCTAAATGTCAATTTATTAAGGCAATATATAGGTAATTTATCATGTAATGTATGTTCTGTACTAGATTAAAAAAGGATTGAAAATAATAGTAATTAAAAAAATCCCCTTCCAAAAATGTGTGAGCTACCATATGGCTGGCTACTGTAGCATAACAGAATAACAAGAACAGTTAATTATGTCAAGCAAGAATGCGTTAGAAAATCCATTTAAATAATCATGGATCACATGGTACCCATCAGTATCTGTTTAGACACACTTTGTGTGGATTTCCTCTCCTCAGAGCTGATTTTGCACAGGATCCCAACCTAAAAGGCTTCAGACTGGCTCAGCTTTGACAAAATAAGCCTATCTAAGGGTGTTAAATAAATGCCTGTGGCTATTTGCTGTACACCCAGCTGAGCTCATCGGTTCGTCACGTGCCCAAGTTCTTTTCACTAAATAAGGGCAAAATTCTCCAGTGCATTTGGTGCTGGGTTTACTGGGAGCCCTCTGCAGCCGCAGACTGTGCAATCAGCACGGAGCTGTTCGACCTGGGCACCTCCACCAAGGGGAAGTGTCTGGGGACAGCCTGTCAGGCACACTGCAGCCAAGCTGGGAAAAGGGACAGGAAAGTGGGAAGCTGTGGCAAAGCACAAGCTGGATGGCACAGACTAAAATGCCTGCTGGTGAACAGCCTTTTTTGTGATTGCAAATTAAACAGCAGTTTCTCTCAATGGTGGGGCTGTTTAAGCAAAACAAACTTATTTGAGTGCACCTCTGCAGGGGCCAGATCATTTAGAAAATAAGTGGTGCTGGTGAGTGTTGAGGACGTCGGTATGTTGAGTGCTAACACCTCATAAAACTGAGCTGAAAATACAGATTTTAGGTTGACAGCTTCCACTAATCCACAGCAACAACCCTATTCCATGCATGCTTTAAGTAGTGTTGCAGGGCAACCAAATATTTCCCATCAAGTAAGCACCCAGAAGTCTTGCTGATTATCTGAACTACAGCTGCATCTGCCAAACTGGGCTGGAAATCTCCAGAGGACATGCTTTTCATTAGATTTCTAGTATTTCCCTTTTCTAGTCAGGCTGGAAAGATGAGAGCATCCTGCCCCTTGCTCCTGGTCCCAACCAGAGCCAAGAAACAGAGAAGCATGTGAGAATGAAAAGGTTGTGGGGAAGAATAACAAAGTCCCTCTTGGCAAGTCTTGGATTTTGTGAAAGAGATGAGGAAAAGGATCGATCAGTCCTGAACTACCTGCTTAGCTTCAGGCATTCCTAGGACTTTGTTAACATCAACAGGTTCAGCACCAGGGAGTTGTGCTTTTTTCTCAAAAACCTTGGAAAAAGTTACGCTTTTTAGACTCCCTGGCAGCAGATGGCTTCTCTTTCTAGTTGCTATGTTTTCAACTGTTTCATCAGTAAACATAATATATTATCTACAGAGACTTGGGGTTAGGCTGGTCTGACTACATTAACACTATTTGGAAGGGGTAAGTAAACAAATTATCAACATATTCCACAGGGGTCATCCAGCCACCAGAGCTCTGTAACCAGCCAGATGATCTGCAAGCAGAGGCTTAACCTAGTGTGTGTACTTCAGATTAACTCGGAAACTTCAGATGAAACAGAGCTTAACCATTTCCTGTTCTGGCACACAACTAATCTTGTGTGTCAGAGCTGAGCAAACGAGCTCTGCTTGGTATAAAGGGGCAACTTGATCTGCTGCTGCTGATCTGTGGGCACCTCGAAGGGCTTTATAGCCAAGCTATAATTTTTCTTTTCTTCTCATGTGACTAGCTAACACAAGGAATGGTTAACAGTTCCCTTTTTAAATTCTATTTTCTCTCCTGCTGCCCACTTAATTTTCCTGTTGGTCTTGGATACTCTATTGGGCATCGCTCTTTTTCTGCAAGAGAAAGGAAAATTCCTTGGTCTCTCTCACTGTGATTCAAAGAAAAATGTCTTCATTACCCTCCTTGAGGCTGTGGGTTGATCATCTTTGGTTTGGTCAGGCCTAGAGTCCAACAGCACCTTTGCATGTAAAAGGCAGATGTATACTCCATCAGTCTCTAATAAATTTTGTATGACTTGGGAAATCCTGTTCATAGGAAAGGGCTGGCATAGGAAACTGAGGGAAGAATGGCAAGAAGAGCTTTTCCTTTATGAACAGTTGTAAGATAAATTCTCCTGACTTCATAAACCTGACAGCTTCTTTTTTTTCTCAGTGCCAAGGACCAAAATGAGCTAAGGATTGTCTGTGTTTGTCAGTCAAATGGTTGTGTTGGATCCAAAGGTTCTACAAAAAGTAAAATTTCAACTCCTAGCCTTGCCCTGCAATTCCTTCAGTCAGCACAGGAAATTCATCCTGTGGTATAAATGTTAGTAATAAATGTGCTCTTGTGTGGGGTGGTTCGGATCACAAGATTTAGCAAAGGAAAAGTTAGCTGCAAGATGTGTAAAACATACTTCTAAGAACATTTACTTCTGGCAAAAAGGGTTTTATTACGCACGTGGCAAGACAAATTAGAATGAATGGCCACCTCTGTCTTTATCCTACACTATTATTAATCTTGTGTCTCTGCAGCCACTGTGTGCACACCAGAGATTTGTAACTAGAGTCTGCAGCAACCGAAATCATGAAGATTAACTGGGTTATTAGTGTGAAATCAAACTGGCATTGATTAGTAACTGCAGTGTCTGGAGGAAGTGAGGAGCTGGACTGAGAGAGAGCAGTTTTTTTAGTCTTATTCCAGCATTGAAATTGCTTGGTGCACTTTTCAGTCTTATCAAGAGACAAACTCTTCAATGAGATTTTGTCTTTAGGAAGCTTTGGGCCAGAAAGTGGATTTTAATTGATTTCTGCCCAGCCCTAATCCGGCTATTTGAATCAGGAAATCCAGTTGCATTGCACAAGGGCTAAATTTTGCCTTGCTCTGTAAAGCTTGGCTTGCTGCTTATGCCACGGGATGCAACATGCACAGAGTGTGCATTAAGGCACAATATTCCATTTTAATCCCCTAGGCAGCACAACTACTGCAAGAATGATACTGTTGGTGATAAACAATGCCAGGCAGAGCAAGTTTCTGAGTCTGTGAGCAGACCTAATGAAACCTAAACCAAGAAAACACGGTGAGGAGAGCAGGTGAAAGTAGCAGCCCTTTATACATCCTTTCAGGAGAGCTGTCAGGGAAGAGCTGCCCTTTCTCCCAGCAAGTGCCCCCTTCCAAAGTTTTAGACTCCGTATTCTTGCACTCCTCCCAGAACAGCTGGCTGTGTCATGACTGAGCTTAGCTTTCTGTTATTTTGTTGACTTTGTCTTTCAAAGAAGGCAAAGCAGCCCACGCCGGCTCACGTCCCCCTGCAGAAGGCAAGGTGGAGGTGCAGCAGGAAAACCAGCCTGCAGCACCCAGTCCTGCACGGAGCTTCATGGAACAGGAAGAATGACATTCGTGGCTCCTGATTTGTAAGCCAAGAACTTTGCTTCCCAGAAATACGCTGCAGTCACTACGGGGCTGAAAGAAATAAGATTATTTCACTGGCATGGGTTGCTGTAACCGCAGCATACACTGTTAGGTTTTGTTCTGTAGAAAAGAATTGAGTCCTGAAGTCTTTGGAAAGGGAGAAGGGGAGTTAAATGTTATGTGTTGTGTTGTTTTGTATTATTTTTGCTTGAAGGCCAAAAGTGGCCATTACAATAATTTAATTAGATATTCTGCATAACCCACAGCAAAGAATTCAGCCACTAATAGCTGCATCCAACTTGTAGCTTCCGGTTGGGTTATATTTTAGAAAAACATCCAGAAAGAGTGGTATGTTTTTGGAAAAGGCTTACCATCTGAAAGTTGAGGGGACAGCATATGTCTGGGGAGGACAGATTAAACTACCTGGTTCTTACCTTGCAAGATTTGAGACATAGTTACATATAGATAGGAAATGTCATTTTGTTATAAACTGAGTACTGCATTTATAAATCAAACAAGATTTCTGAAAGCCTGGATTTGGGGGGAGTCTGTTTTACAGAGATGCCTGTCAGGGGGAGGGTGCCTATGGGATGCTCTGATGTCTGACGGGGAATGAACACATCCTATAAGCCATAGCAGAAATTCTGCTTCTCTGCCTAGATTCCTACTTATCTGTCTGTCTATCTGTCTGTCTTAAAGATATAAAGAGTACGTACCTCCCACCTTGTTTTGCTCTCTCCCAAAAATTACTATATTCCCTAAACATTTCGAGGGCAGGAAGTGCTAAAGATATAGGTATTTTCATGCAACTGCTCTTGAATTCTGTCTCACACAAAATAGCGTGACAAACAGGAGCTGGTGCTGTGATAAACACTGCAGACTTGCTAGGCTTAGCTGCAAGCATTCAGTGATCACCAGAAACTAGGTTAAAACTCAGGATTTATTTTTAATTTAGGAGAAGAATAAATTTTTCTAGCTAATTATCAAGTAGGTGGCACATTTTCCCGTCTGTTCTAGAACAACAGGTGCTAAATTAGTCTTACTTGGCTAAAAAATGAAGAATAGTCAAAAGGTAAGATCTTAGCAGTTTTTCAGGAAATCATGAAAATAATGCATGAGCCAGCAACAGTTTGGGCCAGTTTGGGCCAAAAAATGAGAAAGAACTTGGTGTCCCATAAGTTTTACAGATAATTGCCTCAACAGCATCTATTTTCACCTTCAGGAAAAGACCAGAGCTGTCATGTATTCAGAGAACAGAGACATCAAAGAGCATTAGTGCCTCAGTTCAGGTAAAGCAGCACAATTGTTCTCTCTTGTTCAGAGGCTCTGCTTGCAAACAGCTCACAGGAGCAGCTTTCTACACCCTCCCAGCAGCTGAATCCCATTAATCCCTTGTTTAGTGGATTCTAGGTTGGTTGCAGTTGAACGTTTCCGAAAGCGTTTTAATTTATGATGACCTCCAAGGAAGTCCGTGATGCAGGAACTTAGGATTTCTGTCACCTGTAATAAGGACCTTTCTAAGGGTTCAGTCATTCCCTGGAGAGTCAGTGGCATTCTTGCCATTGACTATGTTTGAAGCTCGAGTGAGCCTTCATGTTTTGGGCTGCTGAGTTAAAGGAATCGCTGAGGGAGAACTGGAAAGCATCTCCTGTGTCTGCAGGTGGACAGAACAATGCCATTTTCGCTCTGGCAGTGCAAAGCTAACAGCTTTTAAATGTCTGCTTTTGCAGGAAACATCCTTTCTTTCTTCTTCACCTCATATAAGAGTACCAATAAGCGCATGGACCATAAAATGGAATTATGCAAGGAGTTAGTAGTTTGCCTTGATTCTGTAATTGGAAAGAAAAAATTGGAATGAGCTTGCTTTTTTGGTGTTCTTTTGTTGTTCTTGTTGGGGTTTGGTTTTGTCTCGCATTAGAGGTTTTAAAATTTTCTTGTAAATGACTCAAAAGCTGTTTTATGACATTTAACTCACAGCATGAACGATTCTTAATCCAGCAGGATGGCTGCTGTAGCTGCTCTCCCCCTCCCCCTGTTATGGCAGAGGGCTCAAAGTCCTAGTGCCAATTCCTTTATTTGCAACAGCGGTTAAATTGCAGCTTGTCCCTTGAAGGCATTCTGCAAAATTTATTATTCTGTAATACTTCAGCCCACGTGATGTAAATGCCTTGGACAATCTAATATATTGATTTAGCATTCTGCTGAGCAGCAAATTTCTGTCTCCTAGAAATTCGTGTCAGTGTGACCTGGGCATATATTGAAAGAAATTGTTATTGGTGTTTACACAATTGCCAGCACAGGAATTGTCAGTGAAATAGAGACAAACAACCTCTTTACAGTGTTCTCTGCCTAAGCATCAGCATGAGAGTCCCGGGACGTGGGGCTGTGTAACCTGTTAAATAATAGAGAGAGAGTTCTTGCTGCAAACCTTTGATTTCCAGCGCTCCTTGTTTGCTCCCTCTCTTCCTGGCTGTGTTTTGGACCATTCCCATCAGCTCCCTTGCAGACAACTGTGTGATGCAATGAGTTGGGTGGGAGGAGATCAGAAAGTACCTCTTTGTCCTGAGTCAATCCATGACTGTACTCTATCTAGCAGTTTATTTGTAGCTGATGTCCCAAGAATTGACTCTGGTTGTCCAAAATTGGCTCTAGGTAAGAATTCAGATGGATTTAAATTCCCTTCTGATTCTTACAGCTTCCCTAAGGAAACAAGCATACAAAACAATATAAAGAGATTTCTGTCTCCATTAAAGCAAGACTGCCTGCAAACATGTTGGCACCTCCTGTGAAATTATGAACTTATTAATCTTGTGGAATCCATATCAAAAATGTGTTCTGAATTAATAAGAAATTCAGACCATATTTCATTTTTGCTTTTTGACTGAGGACATAAATAATTAGTTATGATACCCAAGTTCAGTTTACAAGCAGCCAGAGTTGTAGAACAGTGCTAAATTTAAAAGCTAACCTTATTTCTTCAGAATGTTGTTAAAATAGCTTTTCAGTGAAGAAAACCATAATGGATCTATAAAACTGTGTTTTGCAAGCTTAGTATATTGCCTGTAATGCTAAGGTCACATTAACTCATAATCTTTTAATATTCAAACGCTAGTTCCTTTAAATGAGTGACCTTGCATTCGTGAAGAAATATGCTTTGAAGTGAGTTTTTTACTGACCTGTTTCCCAGCAAGGTGCATCCTACCTCATTACTCAACATTAGTGTTGTCACCACGTTCACTTATGCAAAGAGAATATAGCGCATACACAGTAGCTAAGTTCCTTTAGAATGTCGGATAATGTAATATGCTTTTATTTTGGGGATAAACCTTTTATTTGTGTTGAAAAGCAAGCCTAGGGAGGCTCAGAAGCTGGCCAAGTTGTGGCTCGTGAGCCCTGAGCGCTGGCCAAATCGTGGAGTGCAAGCTGTGGCCAAGGGCCAACCTACAGTAGATGGACACTGTGAATGGATGTTGAAACACTGAGACTGGGAAGTGGGCAGTGATATGTTAATTCAGCAAACAGGACCTTCTCATTCACTGCCTGATGCAGTCCTTCATGGTGTGGGGGATTTGGGAAGCTCCTTCCCTGGGAAATGGGGGATTCCACAAGCTCTTTGTGCTGGTGTGCTGCACTCTGGTAACATCCATGCAGCTTGTGCATCCTAACCAGCAAACTGAGGCACTGCAGCCCTTCTCCTTGCAGGGTTTCCATGGAAGTCAGAGGGTTTTGCTTTTGGTGTAAGTTTGGTGTCTTGGAATGTTACAGAACAAAAAGCAGTTTATGGATACCAGGTAAATTGTGTCATGCAAAAGTGACCAGTGACCAGATGATTCGCTGCAGATGCATTGGTAGTTTTGGTGTTTGCCTGTTATTTTTTTCTGGGTGAGCTGACAGAGGGCTTACTGTGGGAGTCTGGGAATTGCTCCCATCTGAGAGATTTTGGATCATGTCGACTCTTTCCAAGTATAGGGCTTGGCATTGGAGCTGGAGCTCAGGCACTCCACCACCGAGAGCTGCCCACATTTCTGTCACTGTCCTCTCATAGTTGTGACACATTCATTTGACATGTCACCTTTCCCCAGGGTTATACTGACAATGACCATTACAGGCCTCAGATTCACTGGGGAATAAGGGGGAAGGATAAAAAGGGGTTACATTTTCTGTTTGAAGTTCTTCAGCCACACTCTTAGCAAAATACACAATTCCACCTGGAGATCTGCTGTTTTCTGCTCTTCATCCCAGAGAAGATGGGGATATATATACAGGATTTTGGTTTCTCACTCCACTGACTGTTCCCTCTGTGGCTTCACCTCTCTCCTCCTCATATGCTGTCCTGGAAATCTCCAGAGGAGGGAGCAGTGATGTCAGCTCACCTCATAGCTGCACTTTCCTGCCCTGGTTAGTGCCACTTCAGGAGGTGGCATGTCATATGACCAGTTGATATGGGAGAAAAGTTTTATGAATCCTGAGAGTCCTGGAGAACGACAAAGCAGCCTTGAGGAAGAAAAATTAGATTAAGGTCTCTCTAGTGCTCTGGGTGCTGATAATATCATGTCCAGCAGCCCTGTGGTATGATCTGTGAGTCCAGTATTAGATGGGCTTTTAAACAAGCCTTTACCCTCCTTGAATATCTCAGTCACTCACATGCTCCCGGCACGAGTGTTACATTCACTGGATTTCAATTTCCCTTCCCCATGGGGAGGTTGTTGTGGATCAGGGATGGCTGAGAGAAACCCACAGTGCTTCGTGGTGTGCTGCTCCTTCCAGCTGCCAGCGTTTGGTGCTGCTGGACAACTCCCCTGGGCCTCCCCAGACACTCATCTCCACACAGCTCTTTGATCTCCTGGGTCTTCCACCACTTCTGGGATCTTCCTGCAGATGGCATCTTCACCTTCCTGTTTCTGGGCCCTCTTCCTCTTTCCAAGACCACGGTTTCTCTGTGGGAGGGAACTCCTCTTTCTGGACTCCTTTCTGAAACCGTAAATGCCTGGCTGTTCCAACCCGAAATAGTGTGTGTGAAGAAGCACAATGTGTTGTCAGCATCTTAATTGCTGCTTCTGTCTCATGTCCCTGTCTTTCAAAGGGTTTGGGATGTGTCACTTTTGTTCAGGCCTAGTAATCTCCAACAGCCTGCACTTGTGGCAGCCAGGCTGAAGCATCAGTCAGGGAGCTCAGAAGTTCAGTTTTGGTCATTCACCCACCTACTCAAACTCAGCTATCTGCTGCTTGCTAGCATTTATAATTTAAGCTATTTTTTAACCAGTGACAGTTATCCACTTGGTCTTGTATCCAACCTTACTGCCTTGCAGCCCGAGTAAGGGTGGGTGCAAAGTTGGTGAGATGAGTGTGGAGAAGGATGGGCAGAGCAGATTCTTTTCATTAATGTCATCCAGTTTGACGTGTGGGGACTGCAGCAAACTGTGCAATGCCACGGAAAGAGCCTCAGAGACCTTCCTGCCCTTCCTCCAGACCAGGACTGGTGTGTCCTAGCTTGCACCAGTACATTTTAAAGAGATGCTAGTAAACAAAAGAAGCCAAATAGTGTTTTCATTAATATCTACTATCCAGAGCCAGTTTTCCTTTTTTTTTTTTGCTTTCCACCCTTTGGATTTCTCCGGTTTTCTCCTTGATTATAGAAGCCTCATATATTAAAAACTGCTTTTCTCTGCCTCTTCCATCTGGCATCTGTGCCTGCCTGGCAATACATACTGTCAGGCTGCTCAGGTGTTTTATTTCTGCCATGGAATAATGCATGGCATGAGTTAAACTCTGAGCTGGAAAATTAATTAATTTATTTCTTCCGTGTTCTCAGTGAGGTGGTGGTTGTTTGTTTGGGTTTTTTTTTTAATTCTTTTGGAGTGATATTGTTGGTTTCAGGGTTTAGGCTGGGTCCTGGCAGCAGCTGCAGTGGAGGAAGCAATGTTTCTGAAGGAAAAGGAGGAGGAACCCACAGACTGAACCATATATAAAACCTTAGTTACTACTGTTGTAAGCCACTGACGTATTTAGCTGCTGGAGCTGAAATTAAATGTGAGTGGCAGATCTCATGAAGAGCAAAATACACCATTGTCTCTTAACCATGATGGAAATACAAACTATAGGCTTTCATGTGGTGTTGTGGCAAAACACAGCTTCATTTTTGGGTTGGTCTGGGGACAGCTGATGCTGACTTACATGTCACTGAGGTGATCACATTTTCTAAATGCCTATTAAATTTCTTAGGCCAGGGATTGTTTATTTTGCATTTATTATGTATCATCATTTGCATTTATTTTGCTGTTTTTGGCAGTTTCTCCACCTCTGATTCTGTAATTGGTCAGTATGACAAAGTCTGGCAGTGATCTTTCCGTCTCTTATTAAAACAACTCCTCCTCTTTCCTCCTCTAGCCACAGCATTATTTCTTCACTTGCTCTCTCTGACATTTTGCATTGCTTCAGTTAGACAAACTATCAAAATATACACCTGATTTCTACCACTTCTGCTTCAAATGTATTAGAAATTCTTTCTGTGACTTCAGTGTCAGTGGTAGTAGTAAAGCTCCTACAGGGAAATTAATGGAAATGTGCCACTGTGCTCTGGGCAGATGGTGTGGGTGTATACAAGAAAAACTAATTCCTGTCCCAGCTTAGCACCTGCTGTACCCAGAGGATAATAATTTCTTTGCAAGTAATTGGAAGGAACTGCTTTTTCTCCTTATCAACAAGCTTTAAAAGTTGCATTTATCTCCTCAAAAACTCCCTTCAGAAAGTTCAGGAATAAATTAGAACTGTGGTTTTGCAACATACTCCTTGAAGGTGTTAGAATTAAGATGGCACATGATGGTTGGTGGTGATTAACATGAAGTCATAGGTATTCCACTGACCCTTAAAATGTGGTTCAAAGCAAACTTTGACATTTTTCAGTTCCATCAGATTCAGGACCAGCTCCTGGCATTTCGGGATGTGCTGTTGTTAACGCAGATTGACAGCAGTGGCCTGCTCCTTAATGGCAACTTGTTTTTGAGAGGTCACCTTTCTAAAGCATTTTGAATACACGTGATCTGTAGCTGCTTGAGAAATTAAGAAGAGCTGAAATTCAGAGCATGAGATTCCTCTGCCTTGAAGATCACTGGAGCGAATGCCCACATTTCTGAGACTCTCTGCTTTGATTTCAGGGATATTTTCCAGATTGCTTCGATTCAGATGTCAAGTCTACTCGGTAGATTCACACACCTCAGTCTGCCTAGGGGAGGCTCCTTCTGTGGCAAACCATAGGTAGGGACAGAAAATAATCAGAGATTCCCTGGTGCTAGCTCAGTATGTGAGAGTGCTCTTAACCTGAGGCTACAGAGGTGGTCAGACTGCAAATTCCTTAATTAGTTTTGAAGTCAGAGAACTTTTGTTTTGGGAGTTTTATTCTGGAGCTGCACTTGCTGCTAAACGTTTTGATCCTCACCCCTTTCTTATCTAGAGGAGCTGGGGGAGAGCTGCCCTGAAGGCTGCAGTGACTGTACAATAGATATGGTATCTCTCATATTTCTGATGGTACAGGCTGTTTTGGATAGACTGAAACGGTAGTCTTGGTTACATTGTACATCTAGCTGAATTAAAGGAAATAAGCCAAACGTCTGGTTTGGGATCCCAAGGAAGAATGACAGATCTTAGCCTTGTTTTGAAAGTGGTGGCAACATCTGTCATTCAAAGAAAAACTGCCTGATAGTTATGCTGATAGTATTGAAAATTGAGGCAAATCTCAAACTCCTGGAAGTCCCTAGCCATAAACATGCTTGGTTTTCTGCACAAGATCAAATATTTTAGCTCTTCAGCCTGGCATCACTAATAAATACTTCTGAGTGTTAGAAGGCTTCTGTTATATTTTATGCAGAAAATGCATGAAAAGTCAAAATGATGTGGCAGTTCTGGCTGTAGTGGGTCTAGAAATGTGGAAATCAGAATTAAATGGTAACGAGTGGGATAGCATGGGGTTTTTGGTTTAGTATCGCACATTTATCGAAAAGTTTGGGTAAGTGATCAGCCCTCAGTGAGGCACTGAACCTCTGCTGCCACAGCAACTGTTGTGTTTGAATGGATTCCCAGTATTCACAGAGGGCAGCCTGGTTTTTGTCCAGTTTATGGGGGTTATCTCTTGATACAAGCACATTTTATGGCATTCAAACCGCATTTCCCAGCATGTCTTAGGCTGACTAGCTGCTTAGTTTCTGGGGAAAACCGGTGACTCAACTATGACACTGTAAAGCTGCTTTGGACATTTCTTACTCTCAGTTCAGAGCTCTCGCTGCAAAGTGGCAACAAGAGGCAGCAAAGAGGGCTTGAGAGGGTTTTAACTCCTCAAATACTGATTCTGCAGCAACAGAAGCCACCAAACACCACGCTCTGTCATGGCTTTTCAATGCCTCCTTTTATTTTTTGCACAAATCTTTGCTTTTGAGAGGATCCTTCTTTCGCTCCACTGCTCTGTTGTGGACACAACATCTGAGACACTTGAACCTAGAGTTTTCATTCAAACTCGGTATGAAACATGTTCTAAACTCCCATCCGTAATCTTTTTCCAGAAGGAGTGTTGCTGTGAGCCAGGAGCAAAGATAACAACAAGCTCTCAGGCCTGTCAGTGATAACACCTTCTGTGATAACTTGAAACAGTACAGGCTGAAGCATGATCCTGCTGAAACTGGCACAAAGGATGCCACGTCCAGTTAGATCTCCTGAGAGGAGAGGTCCATCTTCACCTGGGCAGTCTCTGAGCAGTGAAAGACTGGCATCAGTAATAGGATACAAAGCATTTCCTCCACCAGTGATTGGCTGCCAGGTTAGCATATGGCTATTTCTTTACGAAACTGCTGCTTGACCAGATAGCAATGAATTATGACCAATAATATATATATATATTATTCTTGTCATCTTTTCCAGGGCTGAGTTCTGTGTTCGTGCTGTCAAATCCTCAGATGTCTTCCTGACAGCTGAATGTCCCCAGTAACTGTTCAGAACCCCAGCCATTTTGTAGAGGAAATGTGATTTATTTTGATTTTGCACTGCTGTCATTTTAAGTGAGGATGTAACTTAAACACACAAACACAATGATTTTCTAGCCATGCCAGTTGTAAACACCAGACTGGTGGCAGGTTGATTTTGTGTTCTTGGTACCAGTGGCCAGCTCCAGTTTTTGAAATAGTGTTATATTAAGAACTGAAAAATTATTTTAGAACACATGGGAGGATGTAACGTTTCAGGACTGATTATAAATTGAAAATATACTGCAAAAGCTGAAGAAGTGGGAGATGGGGAAGTTTCTAAACAAAAAAGAATATAGGAAACATAGGAGTTGTTATAATTCAAGCAATCCATACGTATTTTTCCTCACTTATTAATTTCCTTTTAGCAAGCTCTTCTTATAGCTTTAACCTTTGGACTTAACTTTGAGACCCTATTGCCACTTCGAACTGCTTGAAATCTGCCCTCAAATCAAAGAGCAGCACAAAATGTACTTTGCTTTGTGTACAAGCATTCTTCTCTTTGGTTAACAATTTCGGTGTGAGGGGAGAGGGGAGAGGATGGTTTGTTGTGTTTTTATGAATGCAGTACCCATGAAAACACAAGATTTAACTGTTTAGGACTGTGGTTCCAGTGCAGTGGTAGAAGCACTTGGGCTTATGGCTCGTTAAGGGATTAACATTCAGTTTCATGGAGAGATGTTGCTCCTCCTGTGCCTCAGGTGCTCATTTCCAGAAGGGAGATGTCAGTAGTTTCTGCACCACAAGAAAACACCAAAGTAGTTTGGGCAGCTGAGGCATGGGAGTGGTGAAAATACTATGGACTCCAGGCTAGAGTCAGAGCTGAGGGTAGTCAGAGGCTTCTATTTCAGTGCTTTTTTGGCTCTGCCCCTTCTCTCTCTTAGAATATATATGATGCTGCATCCAGCCTAATCCTTTTCTGGGACAAAAATAACTGTGAAGATGCTACAGGCCATGCCTGGACAGTATGTAATTACATGCTGACTCAGAAAAAAAGGGATTGCATTTCTCCTTCCGGGGAGTCCTCAGCTGTAGGAGCAGAAAATTAAATCTGCTCACATTCAGGCTAAAATTATAGAGGACTTTTGTTAGAAAAGGAAACCTGCCTTCTCCACAGTGGTTGAGAAAGGGAGGGGGAGCTCTCTGTGATCAGGACTGTTCTCAACCATCTGGCAGAGGTGGTGACTAAGACAAAAATATCTGAGAACGTCAGTGAGGAGGAGACTGATGTGGTCTGAAAGGTGGGCCTTCACTGGATAGGATGAAGCAGGGGAAAAGGAAAATAGAGACTGAATGTCAAGAAAGAGATGCCAAAGGAAAATTGTGGAAAGGCTTCTTGCTCCAGTGATTTAATGACAGAGTGTTCTGCTGCCTTTTTTGTGGAGGCAGGAACTTGGTGTGTGTCTATGGAGGTGAGTCAGGGATGGTTGATTTGCTCAACAATTCATTAGGGTGTACTTGAAAAGAAATAATTGTAGGTTTTATGTAGCTTCAGTCTCTTCCTTCTAAGGATGTTATTCCAGAAGAGCCCAGAGCCTAGGATGCATGGGGAATAAATATGACTTTAAATGTCAGTGTCACACTAAAAGTTGTATAAGTGTTCTGAAGGTTGTGAAGACCATGCAGTGCCAAAGGCACTGTCCATCTCTCCACCTCCATACCCCTTGTCCTGCCTTCCATGAGCAGTGGGGCAGGTTTGAGGGGAGGAGTGGAGAATTCTGCTCTTTCAGGCCTGGGATGACTGCTGCCTGTGTGCAGAGTCCTCGTCCTGCACACTGAGCTCTCCCTCATCCCCGCTCAGACGGATCCTTCAGCACCACGCTGGGGATGCTGTGAGGTGTTCTTGCCACACAGCCGTAAAACAGCGCAGGGATTTCCTCCTTTAGCTTGACTCGAGCTGCTGATGCACGAGAGAATTGCTGGGGAGCATTTGGCTCTGTGTTTTCCTCCTCGTGTTTCTTTAACAACTCGAGAACCACCCGATGTCAGGACATGGAGGGACAAAAGGTATTCTGTATCCTCCGGGCTGCCAGGCTAGTGCCGAATAAACAAAGTTTTGCTTTGTGCATAGCTACACGTAGCAATTATGTGCTTCTAGCTCTGGATGATTACTCCATCTGTTTTAACAGCCACTGGTTTATCAACAAATAAGTAAATAAATAAATGGCTTAAGCTGCATCTTCTTTGATGCAGTTATGGACACAGCACTGGAGAGCTTGTATAAAACACTATTTTTTCCCAAGGTTAGAAAATACCTGACTCCCCAGCAATCCTTTTTTCCAAAGCTCTTCAAACATACTGCAAGCACAATGGTACTTTAATCTTCATGAATATGACCTGTGTGAAAAGTTTTCTGGAATTAGATTAACCTTTCTCTGGAGGGGAATGAGTGGGAAATTTTCCCAATATTCTCTTTCTAACCATTTAAATGTATGTGTGTGTGCATAAGTTCATAATATGAATATTATATATTCATATATATTTATGTGTAAAAATTATATGTATTGCTGAATGCTGTTTAAAGCACTTGAATGCCACTATTGCTCAGCAACACTCTCTTGTTTCTCTGTATTTCAGTTATTTATTTCTTCATCTTTTTATCCTCACTCTCCTCCTTCTGAATGGGAATGCACTGGAATCCCCTTAGTTGACTTGTCTCCAGTGTTTAGTCCCCAGACACTGCAGGAGTGCAAATAAATTGTGGAACAGCAGATAATTTCTGTCTAGAAGCCAGGCTGCACTTCAGGGGAATTCATCACAGCTTAAAGGCAAAGGTGTGCTGGTTTTATCCTCAGCTGGGTGCTAAAACCTCCAAGGATGGTTTAACGTGTGTCTGTCTGCAAGGAGAGTTGTTGCAGCTGAATGTGCTGGAGATGCTGCTTCTTAGTAAATGTTAAACTTTGGCAAATGTTTAACAGGGTTTTTTTTTTTCTGACATTGACAGCTGACTGCGTCCTTCCAGCCAAAACAATTTTTGGTTAGCTGAAGGCAAGCCCCAGCCAAAGCAACACAAATGGGTGGTGATTTAATTGTGGTCTTCCACCACGTCAAGGGAGCCTACAGGAAAAATGGAGAGGAACTTTTTACAACAGCACATAGTGACAGGACAAGGAGGAATGGCTGAAAGAGAGTAGTTTTAGATCAGATATTAGGACAAAAAAAATCTTTACTGTGAGGGTGGTGAGGCCCTGGAACAGATTGCCCAGAGAAGCTGCAGATGCCTCATCCCTGGAAGTTTTCAAGACCAGGCTGGATGGTCTGGTGGTAGGCGTTCCTACCCATGGCAAGGAGGTTGGAAAGGATGATCTTTAAGGTCTCTTGCCATCCAGGCCATTCCAAGATTTTATTACACTATGAAATATAAATATGTATTTTGTGAGGGGCTGTATCTGTACTGCCTGCAACACGATGAGGTGTTCCTTGATATTAAGGAGGCAAAATGAGTAAAACAAAGCTACAGCAGTTCTGTAACTACTACTGCACTGCTGATACTGATCTCTCAGGGTAGTGACTTGCAGCTGTACTCCAGCCAAATGCCTATCAGATAGTTCCACGGGGTCTCTGTGAACTATAGATGTTTTGAGCTATCTGAATTTACCACCTAGTCCCTGCTGCTATCCTTAAATTCTGTCTAGCATTTATCGTACTTCGCTGAAACAGCTTCACAAAAGTATGCAAAGAGATTTGTATGTCTGAGAGAGTGTTTTGATAGCAAAAGATTGATGAGCCTGACTTCCTTTGTAGGTGTGTGGCAACCCCTCATTTCCCTGGGTTTGTCACCATTTCCCAGCTCCCCAGAGAACTTTGCAGACTGTCTCATTAGATCCCCTCCTGAGCAGAACTGTTTTCTGGGCTCTTTGTGCTGTAGAAAGCACAGAGTAAAATGTCTGGAAAGAGTGAGACTGCAGATATGTGGCATGAATTGCGTAC
Source organism: Cnemophilus loriae (assembly GCA_013397755.1). Classification (NCBI taxonomy): domain Eukaryota; kingdom Metazoa; phylum Chordata; class Aves; order Passeriformes; family Corvidae; genus Cnemophilus; species Cnemophilus loriae. The sequence continues at coordinate 2,481,200 of VZTF01006716.1, read as the reverse complement.
ATGAAGAAGAAGACCCTGTTAAGGCAGCTGCCCTTTTGGAAGCTGCCGAGGAAAAAGGCAGGCTGAGGTTTGACCAGGCATCTACACCCCTAATCTCAATTACTAGCCCTCTGCTTTTGGGATTGGACAAGGAAACAGCCTCTGCCACTCCTCTCAATGAGGTGAGCACTGCCTCAAGTAGCAGAGCATCAGTGATACTGGTTTGTGTTATTCACGCACATGACCCTTGGAAACTGGTGAGACAACAACCGGCAGCCTTTTGCTGTCATAAAATCCTTCCCATTCCTCTTTCAAAGTAAATGTGATGCAAAGCCAGTCTGTCGTGGATACTCTTCTCCTTTTCTGCCTCTGTCTCCGGAGAAAATGTTTCTTCTTTTGATGTCAAATATGTGCATAAAGTCCAGCTCAGTTTTCAGTGCAGAGTTAAACCAGCTCAGTTGTACAGAGATGTACTTTGTACCTTAATTTGATTTGTTTTATCTTCTGTTTGCACACTCTTCTTTTAAAAAGCAAGAGGTCATGACAAGCCTAGGCTGTGGCCTACTGCTCAGCTGGAATTATCTCAGCTTATTTTTAATGCTGCCCTTACTTAACCTGATTTGTGGAGTTTGTTACAACTTGAGATAACCGGCTCTTGTTCCCAGCTGTGGAGCAAATTATCTTTGTGACCCTCATATCCTCTCCAATGCTCTTTGAAATGTGCGTAGGGGCTCTTATCTGTCTCATCATACAGCGACTGGCTCTGTGACATTTGCTGTGTTCCTAGAAAAAATGGGTGCCTTGCTCTAATTATTAACATGAGTTGTGATGCAGATTGCCAGCCTTCTACGAGCTGGTTAAATCCAACCAAAAAACTGTGTTACACTTGTCTGTGGTGCCTTTGAAAACAACTTCTCTGGCATGCCATGAGGCTCAGACTGACTATGTCGTCTCACTGAAGATCTCTAGCTTGTGGAAATTCTCCACTGCCGGGGGTCCTGGGAAGCTGTGTGATGAACAAGAAAACCTATCCAGAGAAAGGGGCTTGCAGTCCTAAAGCTGGATCTTAGGAAAAGCAGTGGGAATGGCAGCAAAAGGCCAGTGGAATTAAATACTAGTTATTTTTTTTTGCTCCACATGTAAGCAGTCCTGGCAGTAGATTGTCTGGCTTCTTTCTCAGCCATTGGGGAAGATCTCCCACTGGTAGCACTCCTCGAGGTTTTTTTCCTTGCTCATGCATCCAGTCTTAATTATGGCATGGATCTGTAGGGTGCCATTTATCTCTCATTTGTTTGCAGGTTGGACTCCTTCCCTGTGGATCCGTTCGTGTGACTTTGCCTGTGGATTGCCACGTCTAAATCCTTACTGCTGAGGCTGAGTGCCTGTTTAGAGAGGAGTGCAGTCTTCACGGAGAGTAGCAGAGGGCTCTGAGCCTGCATTTCTCCTGGCAGGGTGGTACAGGGATCAATATCTGTTAAGGAACCCTTGGAGGCAGCTTTGTGTGCTTGTGCTGTGAAGAGCTTGTGGATTTCAGACACGAACCTGTATTCAGCATTTTCTCTGGGCTCTCATACATGGATTTCCTCACTCGGCTAGAGGGGTTTTTATTCTGAGCTGCAAAAAGCCCCGTTTCTGACTCAGATTTTGTTCTCAAGCTTCTACACCTCCAACTTTAAAAGAGTAGCACTTTGGTGTTTAATGCACCCTTACAGGACTTTACTTGGTTTACTTTTAAACCAATTATTTCTTTTGCATCTTGCTGATTTTATTTATTTGTTTATTTATTGTGGGGGGGTGGGGTGGGTGTGTGTGTGTGTGATGCAATTCCCTCATACCATTTCCTGCACTTTATTTTCACCCAGTCCGTGTTGTCCAGTGTAGAACACTTCACGTGTAGAGGGCTGTGGTTCCCTACACAGGATATTGAAAGGTTTTCTGGCCTGTTAGAGGACCACCTGCTGCATAGATGCCATATCACACTTTTTTCAAACTGAGTGCATTCTGTTTAATACACCAGCAATATACTGTGCCTCAGGAAGATGTAGATATATTTTTTTCGCTTTACATTTCAAGAACCCTATTAAATTTGGAAGTGATATGCTGAATCTTCAAAATGCATTGACTAGTCAAATGTCAGTGAATATATCTGTAAGTTTGCTTTCTCAAGTAATATAATTTTTTAAAAAAAATCATATGGAGTATTATTTTGTCCCTCAGTTTTATTTTATGACTTGTTCTAAGTTAATATATCCAGAAGCTACACTGGCAAACATTCAAATATTTGTTCAGGGAATCTAAATGGACTATCTAAAGTGAAGGATGATCTTTCCTCTCATTTAATATCTCCAATAGGTTATTTCACATATTTTAGATTACATCAAATGGAAAAAGTCTCTTCTTTTGGGTTGCTTTATTGACTTCTTTGGTTGCATACCAGAGATAGATTGTTCCAATGTATTCTTTGCTGAGAACTGGCTCTGAAAGCACTCAGCAACAGGGCATGTGAGAATGTGAATGGGGTTTTCTGCATTTTTAAAAAATTATCCTTGCAGAGGGAAAAGACCACTCCATTTAACATTTTTTGGCAAAAAACCAAAAGCATCTTCAGTCCTGAGACTGTTTATCAAGCAGTATCAGTTTTCTTTCCCCTTTTCTAGGCACTGCCAAGAGCGTTGGACTGTTCTCTCCTCCATCCCCTTTTCCTTCAGTCCACCCGTGTAGCGCTCTGTTCTCTCTTTGTACTGGTAATACATACAGTGAAACTTGTTTTCTTGACCTACCCTGATATCCTGCCCTCTGAAAATACCAAGGCTTGAATTTATGTGGTCTGCTGAGCTCCACTGCATTGTCTTCCTCTGCAAAGTTTGCAAGCAGGATGTTTAGGAGCTTCTTCCTCCCTGTGGTTCATCCTCCCCTCTGGTTCCAGCTGTTGTTTTCCAGCAGGCAGCTCCGTGACCCAAACACATGGAGACCTCTGGAGCAGCCAGCAATGTCGCTGCAGCTGAGATCCCAAAGGGAAAGCCATCTTAGGTTGTTCCCACAATCCAGCCTTTTTCTCGACCGGTTACTTTCTTCAGGATTTGCCATTTCTGGTGTCCTTCTAAAGCCGTTTTCTTAAGATTGGGAACTGACCTGTTTGACCCCAGTCCCTGCATCAAGTCCATTTTATCTCCGAGCTGTTCTGTGCTACTTCAGCGATGCAAAACAATCTTCAGGGCTTCTCAAACAGAGAAGGGCTTGGTTAAGTGGGGAGCGTGGAAATTTTCTGACCTGGACTTGTAACTGTGTTTAGTTTACATGTTTGCTGGCTTGTGAATCCAGATATCGCTATTGCTGGACCTGGAGCTCGATACAGAGTTTAGATCTGGAAAGGATCCAGATTTGAGGGATATTCAGACCTAGGGTTTCAGATCAGCTCATGGCAGACACACATTCCAGCAGCAGAGTTTGAAACTTTGTTTGTGCTCCAACCACCTTCCACAGTTTTGAACCGTTCTCTGACAATAATAAAATTCCAGCAAAGGGACACTGGAAAAGAAACATCATCAACTGTTTCTTTAGCCACCTTGGTGCCAGATAGACTCGAGCATGCTTGGTGTATAAACCTTGCATTGATGGACAGCTGAAACTCACACCAACCCACCCAAACATGCCTTGACCAATAACAAGTTTCTGGCCAAATTCTGCGTGTTCAGCACTCTGGGCCTCGCTGGAGTTATACCAAGGAGAATGCTGGCCCCAGAGTGTCTGTTCATTGCTGTTTCGAAATTCAAAAGAGAGAGAAAGCTGATTATGTCAGCATCTTCTTGAAGTCATAATTCTTCCTGCTGTTTCCTTTAGAAAATATTCAAGATGACAGGAATTCTTGTAAATTCTGTTTCATCACACATCAAAGAATTGGCCATGATATTCTACTCTTTTAAAAGATGCAACCATAGCTGCATAGCTTTCTCTATGAGAAAAGCTTGGGGAAAAGAAGCTTCCAAGTTCATTAAGATCCTTGGCAGTGAGTATCTTAAGTTCAAAATTTTCTACTTTTCTTTTTTTTTGGTTGTTGTTATTCTAATGGTATTCTAAAACTAAAATCGTTATTGTCTGGAAATATATCTGGCAAACAAGACTTCTCACAAATAAGAGAAAAGTTTGAAATTCTACATATTTGTCACTCTTCCAGTTATAATCCACCAATTCTCTTTGAAGTTCTTATCTTTGCTGAGTGGCTGTGATCAATACCTCTGACCTGTCATCAAGCACATTTCCCATACGTATTTCAAATAAGGGCACTTGTCCTTTGCCCCATTTATAAATCAAAAACAAGCTCAGAGGGCTGAAGTGATTTTACCAAAATCACACAGAGGAAAACGAGGCCAGGGCTCCTGTGCTGTACACCACAATGTATCTGGTCATATTATTTTCCCAAAGGTTGGATACCTTCTATTAGCAATAGAAACATTTCACTCTGTTTTCACACTTCTAACAGATTAAATACACGGGAATGGTGGAAACAACGCAGTTTAACGTGGGATTCCAGGGGTTATGAAACCAACAGCTGACCTTGAGGAGGGAGAGGAGGGGACTGTTTAACATTCCTTTATTGCCTAGTAAAACGCTCAAGGCCCTGTGCACCGAAAGGAGCTGCCAGGGTAGCTGCAACACAGACACATTTCCCACTTACCTTCACCTCTGGTGACCCGGCTCCGTGGCTGGGAGCGTGGCAGCAGCCCATAATGTCTCCTATTATGGGCTCCTCATCCCGATAGCCTGGCCCCATGCGAGCAGTCTCTGCCCAGCCCGTGATAACCGTGCAGTCTCAGCCTCCTAGGGCGAAGTTCCCTGGGTTTTATCGCAGCGCGGAAAGCGCGCTTCCAGTAAATCGTAGAAGGTGTCAGAGGATGGGACTGGGGTGTGCTTGAACCAAGCAAGTCAGCCCCATTAATAAATTAAGGCTCAGGAATCCTGATGGGGTGGATGAGGGTTGCTGTCTTTCCAAAGGAGCAGTCAGAGCTTGGTGCCAAAGCAGACAGAAGTTTTGTAGCAGAGCCCAAACCAGGCTGCTGATCTTTCATCTCCGAGATACATTTCTTAACGTTTCTCTGTGGGACTTGAGAACAATTCCCTTCAGCTGAGGAACTGTCCCTGAAAACCACCAGTGCAGTAATTAATGTACTAGATCATTTTAGGTATGTAAATTAAAAAAAAAAACCAGTCATTCCTTAGGGCAAGGGGAAGTAACTACTGTTATGGTGAACCCATGCCTCTAATTTTGTATGATTTCCAGCACTGCCAACTAGGACAGAGAAACGACAGCAGTTCTTGGGTGTATTTTCTATTCTATTTCTATTTTCAATTCTTTGCAGTATTGTATCTGGGAGAAGATTTTTCTTAGGGCAAACATCCTGTGAGGACAGGAGAAGAACGTGGGATCTCAGTGAGAAAGCTACGAAGCTTAGATTCAATATCCTATATTTGAAAATTCATTTGTCTTGCCCTTCTTGAATACGAACTCGTGCTAGGCCTTGGGCAAGGTGGTCTTTTCAGGACGATGAACTGAATTCCTATGGACAAGGAGCAATTGTTAGAGGAGCAGAAACAAAGCTAGGGGTTGGAGATGAAAGGGTTTATGTGCTTTTGGCTTTCCTATTTACCAGAAAGAGCTGGCATTAAAAGTAGGAATATAATTTTTTTCTCTGTCTTGTCAATGCCTTACCTTTCAACATACAGTGCTAAGAAATGCTAATTACGCAGTTACCCTTTTCTGCAGCCCTTTCTAATCTAACTTCTCATTATTGAGGGTGGGAATAAGGAGACACCCTTTCCAATGCAGTGGTGTAAATGTGTGCACGCTGTCATGACAGGAAAATTCTTCAAATAAAAGGAGAAGTAACAAGCAACAGTGAGATTTTCTTCTGGGCTTTTTTTCTGCTTAGAGGTCAGCATTTGAGGTGTGCCAAGTGCTACCGCTGTGGTGATAGTGATTTGCTCAACAGTGGGTGGAATATATGGGAAAAAAAATAAATCTCTCACTGCAAAAAACTTGATTTAGGAACTCTTCTGGTAAGTTCTTGAAAAATATGTTTTTTCACTTGGCAAGCAGGTGGTTTTTCGACTGAATTGGAGGGAGAATATACCTACACATAAGGGTAGAGAAAGAAAACACACAGGCCTTAAAAGATGTTATTGATTTACTTACAAGAGTGCAAGACAGGTTAATGGACCCAAGGTGGTGTGAGACCTTGGGGAAAAGCAGCTCAGTATGAGTTGCCAAAGCCTTTGAAGCCAGCACTGGTGATTTTTGTTGTTTTTTCTGTTGGAAAAATTATAGATGTCTAATTTTTTCAAGGGATGTCATTGATCTGAAGGAATGACTGAGCGTGAAATTTTTGAATTCATGTTTTACTGACTGTGGAAATAAGCAAAAAGAGAACAGTACAACAGGGTTTATGGAGTGAAAAACTGAGATGACTGAAAGGTAGATCTGTCTTTAGATATTTGGACAAGGAGGAATAAGGAAAACAGGAGGAAAAACTCTTTATGATAAAAAAAGTCCCTAATATCTAACTGTAGTATTTTTAACGTTCATGACATTTTTTAATCATCAAAAGCAGAGAAAAAATGGTAGTTGGTTTGAATAAACATCTTGATGCAGTTTAATCATTCTGGTAGGAACACTATCCTCATTTCTCTCAATTTATTCGAGAGGAAGGGAACATTGGGTTTTGATAGGAGCTTTTCCTTTATTTTTTAATTACTTTTTTAGCTGCAGGTGTTATCAGAGGGACATCCTTGTTTTGCATGGGAGAATCACTCAAAGGAGAGGTGAGCTAACATCGTGTTCCTCTCTTGTGCTGCAGCAAGCCATGCTCTCTTTAAAGAATACAATATCCACGTAAAAGAGAGGAATCAGCTGAAAATGCCATCATGGAACTGATAGGAAGATGGTCTCACAGTAACTGTAGTTACAGCTTTTACAAATCACTCCCTATCCACTAACAGAATAAAATCAGTAATCTTTTGATCTTTTCAAGACAGTTGCACAATTAGATAGTCTTGGTCATGCCCACTTGGGTGTGGTTTCACCGAGGCATTTTAAAGGCACTGAGGGTCAATAAATTATTGTCTCTTGTATCCAGTTTGGGGAACAGAACTTAGAAGTGTAAGGGTAAAGATTCAGGTCCCAAAGTTCCTGAAAACGTACTGGGAATTATTTTTATTAACATCAGTAAACTACGAAACAGGTCTAACTAATTCAGGATCAAAAGGGGGAAGTCTGAGGCAGTCTGAAAACTGAATTTAGTCTTGAGGCAGCGGTTTAAGTAGTGAATTATTATGTATTCTAGTCCTCTCTTGCTATATATTTTTGCATTGGAAAAAAATAATCAATTCAGAAAAGTGCCTCTCAGCAGTCTTACTGAAACACAAGTCTTTGGGAGTTTCTGAAAACTTTCCCTGACTTCTGCTGAAGTCTGCCATTGGTACAAATTCACTTCATGTAATTAGAAGCAGCTTATTCCCTTCCTGGAACTTGATAGACACAATAATTGCACGTTGGAAACACCATGCCTTTCTGTGCTTTTTTGTGTTCAGAGTTCAGACTGGGTCACAGGAGCCTCTGGATCAAATCCATGAAGAACCATGTGGGAAAAGTGCAAGGCCTTTCAGGCTGAGTTGAAATGCATGCTGTGGCTGTAAATCAAACTCAGCTGACAGATTAAGGGACATCATCTGGAGCTGGAGCTGCTGGTCAGCCCAGTGCTGTGGCCAAGGACATCAATGTGATAATTATTGTCCCCTTTGCTCATCACTGAATATAGAAAATTAATTAGACCCACGGTCAGTAACCTCTCACCTACCGACATGAGCTGTGGGATCGTGACACGCTCTGTGCAAGTATCTTAATAAATGAACCTGTTTTAATAAAGGTTTATGGGAGTCCACAAGAATGTTTGAGCATAAGAGCCCTAGTGACCAGAAATTCACACTAGAAAACTACAGAGTACACTAAATTGTGTATGAGCTCACAATAATGGTTGGATTAGCTCTCCCAGAGATAGTTAGTTTTTAAAACAGTTGTGAGAAATAACTGTCTTAAGCAGTTATTGAGATATTTTCACTGAGCTCATCACAGTAATCTAAATTAAAGTGTGGTGGGGATTCTTTTTTTTTTTTGGAAATTTTTATAAATGTTTCAATTTAAAACCAAGATCAAACCGACTTCAAATCCCTAACTTTTTGCATCAACAGTTCTTAGGTTTTTCCTTGAAGAGGACAGAGGCATTAAAACAGACCAGAATTTGGTGGAGAAAACTTCGGGCCAACACATGGGAGAGAATGGCAAAACTTTAAGTCTGTCATTTTATGGATGTTTTCAGTACCTCATGAATTTCTGTCCGCAGCCGTTTCTAAAACCCCAGGAAATGTTCATGGGCTACACAGGTAAATGAAACCCTGTGATCTTTCAGTCTCCACCCTTTTTTTTTTTTTTCTGCTGATGTCTGTCTGTGAAAATGGGAGTGGTTTTATTGGAGAAAAATGTCTGAAACCTGGATAGTAACTAACTTTGTGCTTCAGAATGATAACAACACTAGCTTAGAGGTGAAGATCTGATGGTCTGCTACCAAAACACACCATCTCATCCATCTATCCTTTCCTTCCTGCAGTAATAATTATTTTTTAAAAATCTCAGTTTAAACTTCAGGTAACAGCTCATCACTATATTTAAATATCAGAGTCCTTCACAGAGCTTTAATTCGATTCTTGTCTAGAAAGTCTGAGGATCTCACTCTTCCCTACCTTTCTGCCTCTCTAAAACAACTCTTTGTCATTCCTGCTATATTTTCTATTGAGTTACAAATCTTGAGTGTTTTAACTCCACAGCAAAGAAATACTGTCCCTCACAGAAATTCTCTAAAAGAAGTTGCAGGCTTTTTGCATTTATTATGGTTATTTCAAACACTGAAAAAACAGAGGAAAGAAGCAACAGGGTACTTATTGGTCTATTACAAGAGGTTTAATATTTACAGAACTATCTAACATTCTTTTGCTTTTTTCAGTTCACACAGACAAATCATTCTTATGTTTATAGATTTCTGTTAGATATATAATAAAACTATGTGTATTTTATGTTGTTAATGACTCTCACTGATTTAAAATTGAATTCTATTTCTAAAGTGAAATAATTTGGATTGAAGTAGATGTAAACTTCTATCCCAGATTTGTACTGAACTGAGCTGAATGTTTACATGAATGTGGTTGAGATTATATCTGTCCTTAGGAGATACAAGATTTCTGGATACCAAGTGTCAGTGTTCAGTGTTCTAGCACAGGCTTTGGCAAGAAACTTCAGAACTAAAGAAAGCTCTGCACAGAGAAACACTAAGAACAAAGACAAAATTATCTGGACTTTTTTAAACTAGGTTTTTCTCCTTTTCTTTTTCTCTTTTTTTTTCTTCTCTTCCCTTTTTTGTTTTTTCTCTTCTCTTCTCTTCTCTTCTCTTCTCTTCTCTTCTCTTCTCTTCTCTTCTCTTCTCTTCTCTTCTCTTCTCTTCTCTTCTCTTCTCTTCTCTTCTCTTCTCTTCTCTTCTCTTCTCTTCTCTGAAAGCTGGATATCAAAAACCTGGCATCAATTACAAATTCCAGACCTAATGTCTGTTGCACAATAATAATTTTATTTCTTTTCAGTTAGATTTGCAAAAAGAAATCCAAGTTAAAACCTCAGAACATTCCATTGTTTCTGATTACTTAGTTTGGTCAGATCACCTGTGTACCAGCACTGGTGTACGAAATCTTACAATTGCTTTTCAGGAAAATGGGAATTCGACTTTTATTTGGGTTACGTCCCTTTGGGGTTATTTATTGATTTTTTTTATTTGAATTTTTTTTCATGTCAAAACTTCCATCTGGATCTCCTTGATATTCCTTGTAGTAATCACAGCTTTGACCAGGCTAGAGGAAACAGAGTGGAGAGTTAAATCACGTGTACTGACAAAAGAGTTCACTAAAAACCATTATTTTTTACATTACTGATACATTCTTACTCACCAGAACTTGCTGGATTTTGAAACGAGGTTCTGTAAATTCCTGATACCACATAAAATTTAAAAGGAAAGAATGCGTAGGTTTTTTTCTGTGAGGCATAATTTGAAATCTGCCTGTAAATCGGTTTCAATTATTATTTTTTTTTATTCTGCATGTTAATATTTCATGACAGGCCACGGCTGCTCCTAGTGATGCAGAATATTTCAGTCTGGTTTAGGACTGGTACTTGACACCGCTGCCTGTACTATAATGATGAGAGGTTCCCTTATTTAAAAAAAAAAAAAATATTTCCAACTCTTCAGAGCTGCTGTGTCCAGTGTTGATAATTTATACCCAGAGGCATTTGCAAATACTCCATCCTTGTGAGAGTGAGCTCCGAGAGGCAATACAGCCTCTCTGTCCATGGGCATCAGAGTCTATTGACAACCACCATTTAAAAAAACCCCACAAAACCAAACAAAACTCTGAACGACCTAACTTCATACGACAGAAGCAGCAAAAGACAAATGCTGCTTTGGGGAATCAAGCTGGAGATGAAAGAGACCAGTCCAAAAAGGCAGAAGGCCAAACTCCCCCCAAATTCTTGGGTTTATTAAACAGCCGGTAGCGTGGATTTACCTCACAGTTTCCTGCCAGTCTACTTCAAACTAGAAATGGAGAAGAATCCTTCAAGTGGGTGACAGAAATTGGCCACTGGAGTGTTTTCTCCACACGTTGGCTGCCAGGGCTGTGGAGCAGGGGCTTGACCCATCCCGTGCAAAACCCCGCCAGAGTCAGCGCAGTCCTGCGCCGGGTGCTTGGCACGTCCCTTCGTGCTGCAAGCTGCATTAACAGCCTTCCCCACGGGCAACCGTGCTCGCAGAAACCAGGCTGAGCTTGGCCTCACATTATCACCTCCTAGAAACCTCGCACAGCACCGGGCAAGCCGTGCTTTGTGTTTTCATAGCCCGAGGTAATTAGCGCCTGGCATCTGCAGCGGAAATAAAATGCGTAACGCCGGAGTTTCTAAGAGGACACCGTTTTCATTACAGGTTTAATTTTTCAAGGAACATAAAGGCAGATACACCAAAACGCCAAGAAGCCTCTTTTAATTAAAGCCTCTTTTTCCTTTTCTTCTTAAGATACGCATATGTATTGAGCCATTAAAGAAAAAAGATAAAAGGAACCCCGAACACTGTTTATACATAGCCTTTATGACTGCAGCTACTTACTTTGCAGGAGACATTCTTTTGACTGGAGCAAGTTATAGGGTGGCTTGACAGAACTCAAGGCTTCTTTGTAGTGCTCCAGAGGCAGACAGTGACTGGTGGTGTGAGGTTTCACCTCCCAGCATAGATTCTGCACCCAGGTTTCACGCAGTGCCCTGCCAGATGTGACATTCTTGTACCCCCACTATCGTTCACCATGCTTTGGGTTACTTGGTTGGCCCAGGCTCGGGGGAAAAAGAATGGATTACAGCTCCCCTCTTCAGTGCTGAAGCTTCCTCTGCTACAGCTTAACACCACGCTATGTATGATTGTTTACCATGCATATAATGTACCTTTCATGAGGTACACATTATGCACCTCCTCTTCAGATTAACAGTGCATCATCCTTGGAACACGGGCGTAGTTGGCAGCAGGTGAAAAGCTGCCTCTGTCCAAATCACCAGCATAAATCTCCCAGATTCCTTAGCCCAGGATTTCACCTCTGAAGCCTGGGATCAAGATCCATGTTATTTAGTTGGCAGGACAGCATTTGGTGGGTTTCACTGAGGTTAGTTAATAACCCTGCAACTGTTTTCAGCAGCCTTGAAATAGTCAGCAAGGACATTTGGAGCTGTGCCTCACTGTAGATGCTGTTTGACTTCTCTGTTCCAGGACTAACAGCCAAATGAGTTCCAATAAAATGATCCAAATTTTACAGTGCTTATTCCGGTAAAAGTCGCTGTTTGTTTTCCTTAGATAAAGATTAAATAAAAACCAAAACTGGGCTTTTGGAACTGGCCCCTTAATAGCTGGAAGGAACACTGGAGACATCTAATGGAAGATCAATATGTGAGAGTTCAGCACAGAAAACACTCTTTTTTCTTTTTCTTTTTTATTTTTTTTCTCATATATTATCTACAAGCACAAGCTTTCATATTTTTAATGTAAAAATGCATACAGATCATTATATATATAAAAATCAACTAGCCTTGTAGCAAACTGCCAGATCCAACTATCCCCAGGCTGGGGACAACCTGTCTGGATCCAGGTGCAAACCCAGCGGCTGATCCTCACCTCCATCTGTAGTTGCACCAAACCCCCAGATACGAAGATTCTCAAAGTTCTAGGGAAGTTTTGGGTCCTGATCCAGGTCTTGCAGCACGGGCATGACTAACTCTTCATCAATTGAAGATAAATATTTAAAAAAAACTTCATAAACGACAATCAACTTGTTGCAGGTAACAAGTATCCCTTTCACCTTTCCTCCCCGTTTTTGTTTGTCGTCCTTCCCATCCTCTCTCCGCAGAAATGGCAGTGGGGAGAGCAGAGAAATTTAATGTTAGTGTTACACACATACACTCAAACAGCAGCAGGAGAAACAGAATTTAATCTGTTGATGTCTGCTGCAGAAAGGCTACTGAATGTGGGTTCATGCTGCACTCAGCCTTTTCAATGCTTGGGCAATTTTGGGCTCAATTTGCACATTGTGGAAACGTGACAGATTTATAACACAGCCAGTAATATGCTGCAACATTGTGAGCAACAGTAAATCAAGTTGCATTTAATACTATGTAATGTGTAGTAACAGATTATAATATACTATAGTAGAACTGGCTTAGGGGGAAAAAATTAACGAGCAATTAAGTAAAGAAGTTTGTGTTTGTTTTGGAGGAAAGGTCACAAACTAGCAGCCTCCTTTTTGACCAAGTATTTATCTTGTTTGGCAGTTTCCAAATTCAGCCTTTGCAAAGGAATGTTACTATTTTTATTGTAAGTTCTTTATGTAACAAGGGATGTTTGCACAGTGGAATATTTTATTTTCACCAGGATTTTATAATTTATCCATGCAGATGTTATAAAAGAAGATACAATTCGCTGGAAATCTTTTGGAAATTATGAGGGCTGTAACTTAGCCTCTCCTTCCTTTCAACTCTTCCAGAATGAATATGATTAATTATTTTCTCTTGTCATTCATTTATAATCTTTTTGTATTTTAAATGCAGCTCCAACCTGAACCCCAAGAAAGGTTTTTCAGATAAAAGAACTGTGGAAGTTTCCTAAGAGGGATGAATCAATTGCTTAGCATACCAAAGCAAAGACCTGGCTACGTTGCCATGGGATTGCAGGTAAGGATTTTGTTTACTTCAGATATGTGCACCAGCACTGATTTGAAAGATAACAGAACCTTAGTGCTTCAACTTGCAAATGCTCACTCTGGCTCCTAAAGTCACTACATTGCTTGCAAGTTCAGCCCCTCAGCAAAAGAATTCTGGTTTGTGAACAGGCACTAGCTCGCTCTTTTACGCTTGTATTGATTCTGCATTACTAACAGGACTAAAAACGGTGAAACCTCTATTTTTTTTTTTTTTGTAATTTTTTTTTCTTTTTTAAAAAAAGTTAACGATATGATGAATAGTTTGGGAACAAGTGTGTCACAGAGGCCTTTTGCAAGAACCCCCTGCCCAGAAGCACATGGTGAAGTTTCCACTGCAGTGTGTCCAGCTGATGCACAGCAACACACGTGAACATGAGGACCAAAATATTTTGATTCCAGAAGAGTGAAATGAGTTTTTACCATCTAGAATACAGAAGCAGAGAAAACAAACAACAGCACAAATAAAATACACATCTGAATGTGATGTTCTTTGCTTGTTGGGTGAAAGTTTAAAAAAAAATTACTTTGGTAAAATATCTTTAAGTGAATACTTTTAATAGAAGTCCCAGTTTGGGACTTCTCTCTGTTCGCAGATCTGCCTCTTCAGTCTGTTCCACCACCTATAGGGCTACCTGTAACTGTACAAAGTGCTATCCAGCTGGATTTACTCACTTTCCCACATCCGTGGCAATTTGCATTTGATAGCCTTTTGGAGTCACTTCCTCACAACTAGCCACACGAAGTGGGAAGCAGTGGAGAATAAAGCTGTAAGCAGTTGCTACAAGGAGGCTGCTCCTCAAAGGAGAACACTGCTAATTTGTCATCCCAACCCTGTGGTTGGCTGTGGTTCTACATGTTGGCGCTCTGAGCTGCCTGAAGGGATGCAACACCACTGGTGGGACACCAGCACAATCGGAATGAAAAGATTCCAGGCTTGGTTCTTGCATCTTTTAGCAGTTAACAAACCAACCAGACAGGAGGCAAAACTTGGCACCCGGCTTAAATGAGATGATGAGGGAGAAGGAAAAAACTGGACACCTTTTAGCCCAGGCACCAAAATCTGATAAAATGCGCTTTCACTTCAATGTGCCAAATAAAAGTCACAAAAGACCTGCGCTGCTTTAAGCCCCAGAGTGCTCCAAGCAGCATCTGGAAGTTTAAACAGCTGCAAATTATTATTATATCTCTTTTGATATGGTAGAGGCTATTCAGATCTGATTTACATTTGGGCTTAGACTTTAAATACTTGCCTTCCCAAGGATTCAGTTCTTCAGTGTAAGATAGACTAAGAGGAACTACTTGAATTGAAAGAAGGACCAAAACAAAAAATAAACAAAAGCTATAAACTACCCATAGCTAAATCAATAGTAATATGGCTCTTTTTTTTTTTTTCAGTTTGATTTCCCAACACATATACTCCCAGTATAAAGTACTGCGCTTTGAGGGGGAAATGCTGAAATGCCACTGGACTAGCTGATTATTTCTGGAGAATTCTGCAGTTTCAGAGGAGCTGGAAGAGCAGCTGAACTTCAGCTCTCTTGAAATATGTGTCTAGCTGACTGAACACTCCAGGAAACAAAACTTTCCTCCATTTTTGCATGCCTTGCTAAGAACATCAACACTCAGGGATCTGACAAAAATAACAAGGAAGGACAATTTGGAGTGAAAGCACACAATGAGCCAACTTAGAGCTGGTGAAGGTGTCAGGTGAACTTTCTGATACGACACAGCAGCCTCCACACGTATTCAGTCCTGGAGAACACTGGTTGTGATGGTTGTTGATGGACTGAGGGCTGAATCTTACTCTCCAATGGCTACTGAGCAGCTGTCTGGCTGGAAATGATGTTTAGGCACTACTGACTTGCAGGGGATTGGAGCTAGCCACGTAGAAGTGGGCGATTCTCTCTTGGTTTCCAATCCCCACAATTTTCTAGTCCTTTGGAGTTCATTTGGTGTTTGTTTGTTTTTTTGTTTTTTTTCCTTGGTGTTCTGTGGGTGTTTTTGTCCCACATTAGTCAGAAGCAGTGTGGCTAAATACATTTCAAAACAGGAAAATAGTACGACTCCGTGTTACTCAAAAAAAGTGGTGGTGTTTGTCTTTTTCATTGCAAAGATTTGACCATTTTTCATTAAACGTGCTCTGCTTGCCCCATCCCTCCTCCAAGCTGATACGCTCTAAAACGCTTCTCTGGCTTAGGACAGCTCTTTCTTAGCTGCTGATTTTGGTAAGCATCTTATTAATGGCCTGCTTGACGTGGGTGGTGGAGCTTCGCCTCCGAGTCTTGCCCTGGACCATCTTCCTGCGCCGCACCTCCCGACAGAGCTCATAAAAAGCCTCCATAATGTTGCCCTCTCCTGTGCAAGCAGAGCACTCGTAAAAAGCACACGCAAGTTCCGTGGCCAGCTTTTCGCCTTCCTCCGTGCTGACTTGCCTGGAGTGATCCAAGTCTGCTTTGTTCCCCACCAGGATCAGGGTGACGTTTTTGGGCTTTTTGACTTCATCCAACAAGTTCTTAAGCGGCAGCACTTCCTCGAAGCTGCCTCTGTCCGTGATGTCGTAAACCAGCACGAAGCCCTCGCCCCATCGCACGTGTCCTTCTTTCTGGATGGCATCCTCCTATTGGAAGAGACAGACATCAGCCTCAGGAATTTGATTCATGAAGAAGATGGCAGGCCTTCAGAGAGGTGCTGGTCCTCCAAAGCCTACAAAGCTGCGTGCATCTGCTTTACTTTATATTTTACACACGTCACCTTTTTTGTCACGTGGCATAGGAGATCTCTTCCACACATAGGCCTGTGCACCTGCCATGTTTTAGAAGGAAGGGAGACCTGACTATGACAAATCTGCTCTTCACTTCAGTGGGAATCACTGGCTGAAGTTGTAAAGCCTCATCACTTGGCTGTGGAAATAGACTGTGACTTTGTGCCTAGTTGTGGGGCTGGCCCTGAATCAAAGGCATGACAACAAAAAGAGTAAGCCCCTTGACTTGTCTGTTCTTCCAGTATTTGAACACTCAAAGCAAAATCCCTTGCAGGAGGGTGTGGATCCAGCACGGGGATTCTGCCCAGAAGCAAATGTGTGTCCCCAGAGCAGGGCACATTTGCCACCCACTGCACTGCTGCCACCACCACATGCCCTCCCCTGCTCCCCCCGAGCCAAGGAACTGGGTAGCAGCACATGCACCCACGCACCTGACCGGCTGTGTCTAGTATCTCCATGGAAACCACTTCATCATCAATGGTAGCCTGGTGACGGTATGTCGACTCTAAAATAAGAACACATATTGTGAAACGTGTGAAAAGAACGTAATTTTCTTCCTTTTTTTTTTTTTTTTTATCTTCCTCACAGATCTCCCGGCACAAGAGCTGAGATGTGATGCACAGTTTGACTAAATTTTCCTTGCTGGAGCCCTTCCAGCCATTCTGGAGCACACTCAAGTCCTCTTTTCTAAAACAGCAACACTTTTATGAAAGTCCATAGGGTGCAACTTTTTCTTTCCCACGTGTTAGAGCAGCAAAAGCCTGGTGGATGCTGCAGTCTGCACCCAACAAAGGACAGTTTGCTGTGGCAGAGAGCTCTGCAAAGCTGTATCCCATTTTTCATGTTTGCTCCCAGGAAAGGCTGCTACCTATGGAAGACAATACCACAACTCTCAAAGTATGCAGCTCAACAGACTGTCACTGCATAGCTTGTTGATCAAAACCAGTATGGTTGCAGATCAAGGAACCTAACCACTAAGCTCAGGCCTTACACTGTGAAAAAATTACAGAGCAGTTAGGTATTTCAGGAATGTGTGTTTTAAACATGCTGAAATCATCACATCCCCCTCTTCTAGCAAGGGATCAAGCAGTGATTTCCCTGTTTATGATTTATAAGGATAACTAGTGGGCATTAAGCATCTACACTATGCCATAGGAAAAAAACCCAAACCTATTTACTGTCCCAGGTTCTGGAACCAGGCAGCTAATCCGAAAACTAATGACAAAGGAGTTTGCTTTATCTTAATAAGCTTATAAGCTCAATTTGATAGCATTTGACCTAAAATGTGGAAAACTATCTGTGCTAACATTCAGATTTATTACTGTTTCTAGCTCACAGATGTCCTTTATCAAAAGGCAAATATGTAAGCTGTAAAAGTCTGCCCAGTGACGATGAATGCTCTGCCTCGTCAGAGACAAAATTCTTTCACTTGGTGCAAATCTCTTCAATAGGAACAAAGGAAATCTTTTTAGGAAACACATTTCTTTAACTTGAACTTCTGGAAGGGCTCATGTTTGGTGAATGTCTGTTTTGATTATGTACTTAGGAATGTCTCCTCTTCATATTCCTTTTTGTTTCAAAGATGTCAGTGCTGCATCTTCCCAAACTGCTCTCTTCCCAAACCAAAAATGTCACTCCCTCCCTGTGCCACCTTAATTGCTGTAATAGCCCAGCTGTCTCTAACAGGGACAAATGGTCAATTTACTTGGGCAGATGGCAAGCAGTCTTGCTGTAGGGTTTCAGGTCATGAAGACAGGGTTTTCTTAAAGGCTGTAAATACCCATTCTGGACAGTATTTCCAGGCTGTTGAAGGAGTTGGAGCCTCCCTTTGTGATCCTGAGTCTATACCTGCACAGCAGAGTGAGGTATAGCAAAGTCTCTTGGTAGTATGTCTTATCTGTGCCTTCCACACACCCTCCTAGCTGCAGCAATTCCCTCAGGGAATGCAGAGAAAGCAGGAAAACTCTAGTTTGGTGTGAGAGCTGCAGTGATGCACCTTCAATGAGTTATTTCAGTGTTCAGTGCTAGGTTGGGATTCCCTGTGTAGTACTCCAAGCTCGAGGTTATTTAGGAACTTCTGCTCTGTTTCTCTGGGGGAGGGTGCTGTGGAGAAGAGATGGCTCTCTGAGTAAGCAATGTGATTTTTAGCTCCTTCCTTGCTAAGGCTTTGCAGTGCTTATATGCCTTCAACCATCTGGCCCTGCTTGACAAGAGGCTGCTGAGAATTTTTCCACAGAACCTGAGAAAAGTGCTCACCCAGCCATGACTGCAGGATATCTGTGAAGTGCCCTCCTTAGGAGGCAGGATGGGGTTGGCCATACAGATCTTCCCCATGAAATGGGAGAATAAATCTCAAGGAATAGACTTTTGCTCACCGTGCAAAAGCAGCATGGATCTTAAACGACACTTGACTTCTCAAAATAACACTCTGGCGGCACTTTCAGTTGCAAGTTTGACTTGCTTTGGCTGCTCACATTGGAAAGGAATTTGATCTTGGATGAGCAGCACCGATTTAGGTCAGATTCGTGTAAATAAATCTTAGTAAATGTGTGTCTGCTCCTGTGCTTTGGAATGTGTGGTAGCTGGGTGATTTTTAATGAGGAGTGTAAAACAGCTGGACGTTGAAAGCATTTTTGGTGTAATCACAGACATGGCTTCTCCTTCAAGGGAACAGAAACATCTGAAGAATCTGGTTGTCTTGTAAATTATGAGCCCTGAAGATGTGAGTTCCAGTCTGCTCACATTGATCCCATGGTACTTCACAAAAACACTGCCTCGCTTTGGGATTTATTAGTATCATTTTCCTTCTGGTACTGCCTTTGTTTTTTTCTTTTTCTTTTTCCCTTTTTTTTTTTATTTTTTTTGGTGGGGACATGCAGCCAGAGAGTAATTACAGGGCTTGAGATAACTGCTGGACCCCTGACTGAAACCACTGACAACACAGGTGTCTGTCTCTCAGCTAAGCACCCTCAACTCCTATTAGAGTTGATGAAATAAAATAGATGCTAGTGGATATAGCTTGTCCGAGCTCTCTCCTGAAATAAATTGCACCTCAAAAGTCTAAAATTGGACAGATGAATCCAAGCTGTAAAAGTCTTACGCTTGCATCATCACAGTTAAGTAGAAAAAGCAAGGCCAAGCACTCTACCAGTGGCTCCCAAGATGATTTTAGGCAACTTTCTGCACTTCAGACTGTGATTTGCGCCAGGTGTTGCCTGGATATGCTACCTGCAGCTATGTGGCTAAGCCCTCAGAGATGGAACAAACACCACAGAGCCGTGTCTTGCTCACCCTAAACTCGGTGCCAGCCTCAAAGCAGGGTTAGGGAGCTGCTGTGCAGACTGATTCGTGGCCTGTCTGAAGCTGGTAGCGCTGTGGAGGTAGATTTATTTGCTCTGCTTCAGTATAAATAAGTAAATCTGACCTGTTCTTGCTGCTCTGGGGGTGTGCTGTGCTCCCAGTGATATTCCCAGCAGAGGCTCAAAGGTGCTGATGAGTGTGGCTTTGAAGGCTGATGCCAGATTTCGGAGTGGCTCCTGGTCATAAAGCTGAAATCCCCCAGCACTCCTGCTGTGCAAAGCACTCTTGGTTCTCATGGTTCCATTGTTTGAAAAATTAAAGTTTATTTCAAATCTATTTAGAGCTGTCAAAAGGCCTGAGAAACATGTTGGAGAGTGGTAGCAGTTGGTTTGGTTTTGAGCCACAATAATTCATTAATAGGAACTGAATAAATCTTTCAAATGACCACAGCTGCTGAATAATTACGGAAAAAATTATTTTGCACTAAAATAATAAATAAAACAAACTAACTTCCCCGAGGGCTCTTGGTGTAGATGAGCATATTACAAATATCCTTTTTCTTCTGAGCAGTATGATTAAAAAAAAGATACAGGAAGAAAACCTACTTATGTAGGGAAAACTTTGAAGCCTGTGATCCACAGACTGTCTATGGATGAAAGATTCAGTCACAGCTTGATCACATCACATCATATCCTTGCACTGTGCTTATCTTAACAGAGTTTTGGCCTATAACACTTGGCTGGTCATCTCCCAAACCTTCATTTTTCCCAGGACTATCCTGTTTTTCTGAATATATTTGTTCCAGGATATTGTATTTTGTAGAGAACAACTATTATCTGGAAATTATTTTCTAGTTTTTGGGTTATGTTTGCAGTGATGTAAAAAGTTGTAGTGATGTAAAAAGCTGTTTCCAATACTTGCTTGTTTTGAACTGGCAATATATATTGGGATATGTCACAGCTCTAGAAGGAAATATTTTCATGGAGGTGTTTCTTGGTTTTAGGAGTAGGTAAATCAGCTGAGATGGAGCAATGACATTTTACAGGCAAATGTAAGGAACAGCCTGGTCTCTTGTTTGCTTTTAAGTACAGGGGGACACAAATTCTATTTCCATATAGAACTTTAGTTGATTTTTTTTTTTTTTTTGGTCAAGAAAGGTTACTAAAACAAGGACGTATAAAAATGCTTTAAGAAACTTTGGTCTCATGGTGGTTTTCAGCCAGATAGAGCCGAAAAATGCAAGAGATCTTGAGAAAGAGCTTTCATGTAGTGATTGCAGCAGAGTTTTCAGACCAAAAACTTCAGCTATTAGACACAAACTTTTAAGTTATGATTAAAGTCCTATTGGATGGCAATGGAGCAGGAACTTTTCACATTTTAGAAAGCCCCTGTAAGTTGAATGGATCCTCCTGACTCAGAAAGTCTCTCCAGCCTTCTTCCTTCCTCAAGCCCAGCTTTTCTCAGAGCACAGCGGAATTTATTTTTCTTGCTTGCCTCTGGCTGTTACGTGTTCCCTCTGGTATTTACCTTACAGGAGGGTTTTTATTTTGCCACCAGCAGTGGTTTTACAGTAAGCACAGAACCACCCTTGTGTATTTAGAACATATTTCTAATGCTAATGCAGCGTAACCTCATGTGTCTCTCTATCCATGAATACCACAGACCCCCAAGTGAGAGAAGTTGGGTTATTTATTAATAGCACCATGCCACGAATGGTCACTGCATCATTATTATCACGTGTAAAAGAAGAAAAAAATAGTAAAAATTAAGTTTCTGAAAGGAAACTTTGTGAGTGGTCACTGGACTCGGACTCTTCAATGTTGTGTTGTGCACGTGTAGGCCCGAGAGTCAGGAAATGGGGAAGGAAAAGTTCCAGGAGGTTGTGCACACATCACAGGTGTCGTGTGCTCTTAATGTGCAGCTGTCACGCCACACAAACACTCGTGTCAAGCTACAAATTTCGACCAAAACACTCATGAAAGAAGATACTTGTTTGCAGAGGTGTTTAACCCAAGTCTAGGGTCTCCAGCCTGCTTCACAAGCTGTGAATGCTGCTTCTGGAATTCATACGGCGACGTGCAGACAGGTTTCTTTTCTAACCCCATTTTTGGCTGTCCTCTCCAAGGCTGCGTTTGCCGTGGATCACAACGTGATCAGAGTTGTGACTGCAGTGCTGCAGGTGTTCCCAAACTAGTCGGATCAAAGCTGAGCACAAAAGGAGCCACGTGGGAGGCACTGCAGGCACTGAGTGTGCCTTAGCTTGCTGAGCTGCTTTTAGTTGCCTTTTTCAGCGCGAGGTGAAGCTCTCAGAGGTTTCTGTTCGGTGTAAACCGAGGCTGGGTGAGGCACAGCAACCCTATTCACACCCCTAAGGAGGCACAGGGCACTCAGCAGGCAAGAGGCTCTGCACAAGGCACGATTTGGGGCTGTCCATGGAGATGGCCAGAGACTCTTCGTAGGTGACCTTAGAAGAAGCTTCAGGTGCTGTGGGGACTCGTGGGGAACAAAGGATGCTCCGTGGAGCACAAGGACACATGCAAAAAAACCTGCTACTGTAGTGTGAAATATGGAGAACAAATCCAGGGGAAATGAGGCTTGGTTAGGCTGCTGCTTAGTGAGCAGTTTGGTCTTTAACACATTTTTCCTGTTTCTAATAAAGGTAACAGATGGTTAGGGCTTGCACAGCCCCCCCAGACTATAAAGTTCTCATCTTGGTAGGAGAGGATCTGTTGCATCCCTAGAATTCCCTCTTTGTAGCTAGAACACTTGGGTAATATAAACCTAGTTTACAGAAAAACTTTTTTTTTTTTTTAATGTGTTGATATTTTCGATAAATAATATGTTGGCCTCCAAATACAATTTGTAGAATACACTTTTCTTGAAGATACCTCTAAAAATAACGGGAAGTATGTTTATTTGTTACCTTCTGCTGCCTGCAAAGAATGGGTTTCTTCTGAGAAGTGAAGTGGTGTTGCTTTTCCTTTCCTAAAGGTTCTGTCCTCGTTCAGCTTTTACTGGGATAGGCAAAGAAAATGTGGGCAGGGACCTGGGAACTGAATTCACCAAGGCATGCTAAAACCAAACCAATAAAGCAAGAGCAGTGCTAACAAGTAGGGAGTGACCTCAGAGGTTTCAACAGTTGTTGGTTGTTTTGGTTTGTTGGTTTTTTGGTTTTCTGTTTTGTTGTTTTTTTTTTTTTAATTTAATTTTCTCACCAGCACTTGGAAGGGATGTTGATTCTTGGTAGGAATTACGTCCCTCATAAATTTAAGTCTAAATAAATCATATTTTGCTATGCCTTTTTGTCTGATTGCAGCAAGGTCTTTGCTGGTGAAGCTGAGTTTCACCTTATTCCTGACAATATCAATGAAAACCAACCAGTGAGACTTTTCTCACACCTGAAACAAGTAAAACAAAAGCCTTCTCTCCTGAAGGTGCAGAGGCAAACACTGGAAAATTCTGCTTATCTGGAAAACATTTCAGAATATGATGAGCAACAAAAGCAGGGGTGAAATATTTTGCAGCTGTAGCTATAGCAAGAACAGCCACTGCCAGTCCTGAGTTTTGCAGTCTGTTGAGCTACTGTAAAAAAGCAGTATTTTTATTACTGGCATCAGGAATATCTTCATCTTGAGACTCATATGAAAGAAAACAAACCGCATTTTCAGGTAAGTGCTTCCCGTGTTATTGTAAGCATCTTCTGTTGCTGCTCTCAATTACAATTTCAACATTTCAAGTCTTTGTTGAGAATTTTAGAATCCGGAGTTGGTGTTTTAAGGTGCTTTAGGCCATATGAGTCCATTTCCTTAGAAACACCTCAGAGAAATTGGGAATACTTTCATGGCTCATTGCTATAATACATTCAGTATAAATTCCTCCTGCTGAAGAGCACAGTAAAAACGGTGCAACATATTAAATGTACATCAAGTTAAATAATGTTTCTACTGTTTTGATGTAGGAAAAATACGATCACAGGAAGATGCCTAGGGAGGCACAACCTAGACTGCTGAGGACTGAATCCCTTAGGCACCGAGGCACAAGGAATGAGTAATTTTGTCAATAAAAATGGAGGGTACGAATAGCTGGAGCCTGGCTCGAGAATAAGGCTGTTTCCCAGTGATTTATGGAGTGCCTACACATTTGTCGTGGCAGTCCCTGAAGCACAGGCTGCCAGCCACTCCTCCCAGCCCCAAAAATGGTTGGTTACCATTACACCCCACTCTGGCTGAGGGCCCACTCAGGACCACGTGGGTTACTCCCAGCCCGTCCTTGGATAAGCTGGAGTTGTCAGCACGGGTGTTCAGACAGAAATAAGCAGAAGGCAACGTTCTGCAAGGTGCTGGCAGAACTCCCTGCTCTTTTGCTCACTGTAGAAAATGGTTATTTTTTGTCATGAGCGCTGTGCAGACTGCACTGGAAGAGGAGAGGGCTGGGAGGGGAGGCTGCCTTCCTTCCAGGGCTGTCAACCTTTACACCCAAGGGCTGAAGGGGCCATCAGTTAATGATTTATTAACACCTGTTTTACTGTGGGCCGCTCTGTCAAAAGCTCTGTTTGCTGTCTGGGCAGTTTCTCCCTCAGCTGTGCTGCTGTAGGATTTTCGTGCTGGAGGCAGGCAGTTAAACCTCCTGGAGTGTTCAGGCAAACTTGCTGAGTAAGGCACAAGGCAAGAGAACTAGAAACCCACAATGCACAAAGACAATGTTTCTTTAACTTGGGATCTGCAGCAATCCCAGGGATCAGGAGTTTGTATTCACGTGATATTCCAGCTGTCCAGACAATGTGTTAGCTGAATAAACCAGACAGCAGAGGCAATCCTGGAGAACTGTATTTGGACCTGAGCCCTTTCTCATGGCTTCAGTGGCACAAAGTTATCCCAAAAAGATAGTTCTTGCATCTTCCCTTGCTAGGATGATTTATCATATTTAATAAATAATACTAAAAGCTTCTACTCTTTAGTGAGGCCTTGATTCCCACAGCTAAGCTGTTTCTGGTTCTCAACCATTTTGATGAAAGCTAGTTTGGATATATCCCTGATATATTCCTACTTGGCTCTGTTGTTTATGTTGTTCATACAGACCTGTATTTATCCAGTGCAGAAAACAAACTCAGGCCAGCGTTATTTGCTAGTTTTGCCACATTATTTACATCATGTATGGGACCTGCAAACTCTCCTTGTGATTCCTGAATGATACTATTTTGCTAAGAGAACCCCTCAGCTACAGATGTAGGCAAAACTACCCTTCCAACGTAAAAATAATCATCCTTGCAAGAAGTCTTCCAGTGGGAAAAGCCTTCCTGCCAGTGTAAATACCTTCACAAAGTCGTTTCTGCTGTTCTTGCCACGGTGGAGAAATGTGCAAGTCTTGAGCTCGTCTGCAGGAGATTTAGTTTTCTGCTGTGGGAGAATTCAGGGCTCTAAGAGAGGTTTCTGTCTCCTTCCTTCAAGCAATTTGTACAACTTTATCTCCTATCTTTCTCACTTTCCTGATCTCTACACATTTTACCGATGTTTGAGGGTCTCTTATGGGCTGTCTGTATGTTGCTTTAGATAGGACTTCATAGAAACACTGTTCAAGTTTTTTATTCTCCCAGGAGAAAAAAGAGTGAACAAAAACTTGGAAAGAAATTGTGATATAGCTGGAAGAAATGCTCTTCAAAAATGTTACTATTAATCTAGTATTCCTGGCGAAATTATAATTTTTCTTAAAACCCTTATTTCTTACAGTTACCTCTACTCCTTTAAAGTAGTGAAGAGTCTTCTCTCTATCCCACTCAAATTAAATAAACTCCTTTGCTTTCTGCCTTTCTTTACCTTCATACACAGGCCAGTCTGTCATGCCCTGTTCAACTGGTTATCTGCTCAGAGAGAGTTTTCTTTCCAGAGGATTGGCAAAGTCATATGAAATGTGTGAACAGCTAGAGAAAGACATCTAGGGGCAGTGTGAGAAAGCCAAGACACGTTTTAGAAAGGTCAGCACAAATATTATGTCCTTGTTTGCTGATATAAGTAGACTTTTGTTTCAAATCCAGTCTTTGCTCGGTGTTTCTGTGTGCCTTTGGTGCGTGTCTTAAGTCTGAGGATCAGTTACCCGCAGGATTCACAATCCTTCTGTAAGATGAAGGATTTTATAGGTGAGACGCAGAGGCAGAGAGACTGCAGGCAACAAATGAGTTACAGAAGCGAGGAAAGAACTGAGGAGCCTGTCTCCTGCATTTACCTGGGGTTTTATTTGTTTGGGGTTTTTTCCTGTATAGCAAAAATTGTCCCTGAGCCTCAGGAAGCCTCTGATCCTCCCAACTATACATAAAAATGTTAATCCAGAACAAATGACAAAATATAGTTCATAATACCTCCCCCCCCACGCCTGCCACCTTTTTTTTTTTTGTTTTGCTTTTTTGTTTTTTTTTTTTTGTTTAAATTCTTGGATACCCCAGCTCTGTTTCTAGTAAAGCAAATTGTTCCGGTTTCGTTTCGGTGGAACAACAAACGTGTTCTCAGAGAAATGCTGCAAAATTATTTTTAAAAGCACTCAGCCATAGCAATGATGAATTTTCTTCTTTCATCATTTGACTCAGGAGATTCTCCCTGCGTGTCATGGCTTATGGAGGCAGGAAATTTGCTGCTACCCATGAAGTACTCTGCAGGCCCTCTGTCTGTCTGCTGCTGTGATGGCTCTTTGGGCTTCCTCCTCCTTTTTTGCTTCCCAGGAAAAAATAAATTCAGCAGTTCCCTTGATTACTCTGATTCAGCATCTCCAATTTTAAAATCAATTAAATATCAAAGTGAACCACAATATCTCTCCATCTTTGAGCTCAGGTGAAGGCACCCTAAATTCTGGGCAGTGCCAGCAGCTCCTGGGCGGAATTGCTGAGATGCAGACTGCTATTGCAATTTACTGGGACTGGGGAGAGCAGCTATTCCCAGCAGCCTTGAAAATCATGGTGTCAAGCCCTGGAGTCACTGAGGCCCACAGGAGTCCCACATTCACGAGAAGAGTGTGGCTTCAGTGGTGCCCTACCCAGGCCAAGCATTTTGAGGCCTTCTAACACCACATCGAGCTTGCTTATACATTTTTTAAAGTTGTGTTA
This sequence comes from Cnemophilus loriae, assembly GCA_013397755.1. NCBI lineage: Eukaryota > Metazoa > Chordata > Aves > Passeriformes > Corvidae > Cnemophilus > Cnemophilus loriae. The sequence continues at coordinate 2,454,693 of VZTF01006716.1, read as the reverse complement.
GCTTTAAAAGCATGTAAACATTAATGAAGTTTGGTGAAATCCATGTGGGAACCCAATCTCCTTTCTCAGTACATATTTAACCAGCTAAAGAAGACTAGTTTAATGCTGAATTCTTCATGTATTTAATATTTTAGGATATAACTGCATATAATTTTTAAAATGTGCAGTTCCAGCCCATTTCTACATAGAGCTCTTTCATCTAATTCTGTTGAAGATGTGAGATAGCTGCAATTTACTGTAAATGAAGATGGAAGTGGAAACCCATTCGCCTTGATAATGCCAGGTAGGAATTTACCTCGAGGAATTTAGCACCTTTTGGAAAAGCAAACAAAAACCCCATGCCAAGATACTGACGATGACTTGCCAGTTAAACAGAAATATTGGACAAGTCAAGGCCGATGGTTAACACTCCCCAGAAAATGACCTTTCCTGAGGTTGTTGCCCTTTGGCTGAGAACAATTAAATAAAAAGCAGAGTGAGATGTATTCTTGTGAGGATGCAGCTGCCCTACCAATGTTTGCACAGATCCAGCATCGTGCACAAAAGTGGCAGAGCTGCAAAGCCCTGACTTCAGCAGCAGCTCTGTTTTCCAAAGCTTGCAGGGTTCGGTGACGTTCCTCCCGCCAGAAAATGTTATTTTGTGGTTGGTAATTTGGCTCCTAGAGGTACAGCATTCTATCCAGGTGCTGCTAAAAATATGGCCCTTCATTTTCTTCTGGCAGGTTAGAATAGTAAAGAATGTTTATAAGGTGTGTTTTTTCCCTTGCAGTTAAAATGTGCCACCCTTGAATAAAAAGAGCAATAGGTTTGTTTTTTTTTTTTAAAAATATGATGCTTAGTTTAGGTTAATGTTGAATTTCCATCAGGCCTTCAACCGCTTGGTGAAAGCTTCCCTAAAAATAGGAATTATCTGGGGATTGCTTGCATCAGAGGGCTAATGGGTGGTTGAAAACTTGACATAAGAAATAAACTATAAATTTGACGTTTTTGTCACAGCCCCAGTGATTTTTGGCAGAACCTCCCATTGCTTAGTAGCTGGATGGTTTACATCTGTTTTACTCCTGTCCTTCTAGAGTAACTCGACAAAGCTTCCCTGTAGAGGAAATGATTCTCACTGACATAAGTTAAATTTTTTATATTGATTGAGCATGTAGATATCCCTCTTTCCACAGAACTGCCAGTCCATGACTGCTAAGAAGAAATGAATCTATTCTGCTAAAACTTCTCAGTGAATTCAGATGTTTACAGGTAACTGGACCCCAAATCACTGCAGGATGACGATGCTAAAGATAGAAATGCATTTTTCCAGGCACTGTTTTTCAAAGCTTTCCAAGGTACGGTTCCTTTCTGACTGATCTCTGAAGGCCTAAACAGTGGTTACGATTTCAAGATAATTTTTCATCTCTAACACCTCAGAACCTTCTTTGAATCCCATTGTGATCTGTAGTTTGAAAAAATAATACTTTACAAAACAAGCTCTGGTGAGCAGCTTTCACCAGAGATTACTGCGATTAGGAAATAACTTCTTGACAATAGTTTATTAGTTTTTGAATTTCTTAAACCTTTTCCTCAGCGCAACCGAGAGCGCTGAGCGTCACAATGACTGTAATACATACTTTAAGCTATTATTCTCTAAACTAAATGGGGATGTAGAATTCAGTCAGTCAGAAGAGACTTAATTTTTAGTTTATTGAGGTAAGACTGTTGCCTGCACGAAAGCTTTCTGTGCTGCAAAGAGAAGACAATTAGATTCCTGAGGGGCACGGTAATTTGCAATTGTATTCATTTGTAAAACAGAAATAAATGTCAAGTCTCGTACAGCAAAAAGGGCAGGGGGCCTTCATAACGGGGCAAAAAATAATAAACCTTGTAGCTTGCTAATAACTTCATTTGTGTGCTTAAACAAGGCAAAAAAGATGTTTTTGCATGTAGGGTCCCCTGTAAGAAATTGATGAACTTGGACTACACCGATAGAGAAGTCTTTGTACACTTCTTGACGAGTTCTTGAAATGATGTACTAGCGATAGAAATGTGAAGTACTAACACTAATAATACTGTTAGAACATTCTATTGAACATTCCACTGTGCAGCACAAGGCAGGTGACATATAATTCACTGAGGAATATATTGGTAGTAGCAGATAAAAGAATGTATTTGAGTCCAGGTTGTGCTGAGATTTATTTTCCCAAGATGGGAGTTTTGATATCCATCATCTCTCCATTTCACCAAACAAAAATACTTAGTATGATCCTGGATACTTCTCTTTTTAAAAAAGGGCTGCCTGGGTTCTGTAATAGAATATATTAAACTTTATTTCTGCTGTGCAAGCTTATGGCATTTTCTATTTCCTTAACGAGACCTCTTAAAGAAAGAACATTAATAAAGAAATTGATATTTAACTGTATGATCTGAGTCAGAGCCTGCAAAGAAACACCAGGAAGGAGAGAGGAACACATTGTTGGAGAAGAGGGAATTTTCCAGCCCTTTACTTTGTGTGTGAATCACTTAGTCCTGAGTTTTATTGAAGGCACCTCCTAAGAACTGAATGCCTTGTCTTGGACTTCTTGGCCTGGATTTGCTCTGGTGCAGAGCATTTAAATATACACTAATTTAAGAGTTAGTAAGAAATTTGACCTTGGCATGAATTTTACGTGAAGCCTCTAATTCAGGGCAACTGTTTGACAGGTTTTTCGAGATATCTCAGCCTGCTTCTTGGAAGTGCCAGACCCAACAGAGCTGAGTGGGAGCAGTGGAAGGGACATGTGGATGCCCTTTAGATGATCGGTGCCCCTATCTGGTCACCCAAAAAATGAGAGACAATGTATGTTTGAAGGCGAGGACAAAAAAAGTACCTCAATCTAGGTAGACTGACTGTATAAACCTACCTTTTTTTGGCCATGAATTTCTGAGATCTGTATCCCAGAATACAGATCTGTAACCCTCATCTTATTCTCCAGCAAAAGACGTTTGGGCAATTCAGAAGCAGAAAACTGATCTCACACTGAATAATTTGAAGAGCGAAATACTGAAGCAATCGATATCAATGGCAGAATTCCCACGGATTTCTGAGTGGGCAGAAATGCCCCTCATACAATAACTCAGCTTTTGTCTGGATGTTACTGCTTCTCTATTCTGCCACCTTAGGCAACAATTCATTCCAGCTTAACACGACCACAGAGAAGATTTCTGCAGAAAATTTAGAGGCTTAGACTGAGGCTTGGAATTTTAACTCTGTGATTTCCATTGCTTCAGCCACGCCATTCCACGCCACGCTCCCAGGACACAGTGACCTACCTAGCGTTGGGTCGTACTCCCAGATGAACCGCTTGGTCAGGAAGCGCACGACGAGAGCTGGAGGGACAAAGAGATTTCGGGTGAGAAGGACAAGGCATCACCTCAGCAGGTTTATTTAAAGCTTTCCCAGCAAAGTTTTCTGTGTGAGTGGACGTGTAGCAGCTCCCCTGAGCTGTGAGCAGGAGTCAGTGTCGCTTATTGGGGCACTTGAGAACTTGCGACTGTTTGTGGCCCACTTCACACCTTTGAAGGGGGGCAACAAAACAAGTGAAAAAAAAACCCAAAACTTTTTGCAGCATTAAAGCCACTACTTTGGATGCTTCAGGTTTCCTGTGACCAGTGGAAAAAGAGTTGGCAGTGTTGGAACCAGCTTTGACACTTCAAAATGAGGGGTTGTTCAAAATAATTTTATTCTCGAAAACTTGCCTTCGGATTGTAAACCTTGTAAGGCAGAAATAATTGGCTGAATAGCTTCCTTCTCTATTTTGGCATGCCTTCCTTGTAACAGTTTAACTTCCATGGTTTGCCTACTTGAAGCAAACAGACAAAATATTTTAAACCAGTGACACAATTGGTTTAGCACATGCAATTAAACAATTTGCAGAAATAGAAGAAAAGGTTTAGATTTTGGAGCACTGGACAGGTAGTTCTTAGTTTCAGCTTATAGGCTAAGACCTTGCTTTTCATATTCCTGTATTTAATTTTTTCTATCCCTCCAAAACCTTTAAAAACAACTTATATAGACAATTGATTATTCTTGGATTTAAAACTAAGCAGTGCTTTGAATTTCTAGTGATGTAAATGAACCATTTACCACTGCAAACCATCCAAAGTCCTTTCTGCAAATGAAGCCAGAGATATCACTGCACTAGCTATGAGTGCAGCAATTACAGCCACACGGAAAAGTTTTCCTTGTCATCAGACCTAAATGTTTGTTCCATGCTTCTTTTGGTTGCAGGTGGACAGTAAAAGGTGAGAGCTAAACCCAGTTCTGATCCACTTCAAAAGTGGAGAATGCCCTACATCCCAGTCTTCTATGCCCAACAGTAGGATAAGGCAACAGTCTGCAGAATAAATCTAATGAATTAAGATTTGCTTAATCAGACAATCAGAACATTAGCTTTAAGAAGATTAACTATGCCTCATACTTGGAGGGGTAATAAGAAGCTGATCCTAAGGAAATGAGATCACTACACAAGAAGCAATTTGAAGCTGGTGTTATTTTTAGTTTCTATTTTCCTTAGGAAATTCTACCCTGATTTTTTTTCTTGGGCTTTGCTGAAATGCTGTCCTTGTTCCTCAGAGTAGATGTGGCAATTCTTAGTCAAAGTAACTTTTCAGGTCGTAGTCCTTAACCTGAATGTCATAACAAAACAAGATGACCTCTTTATAGCTTATTTTCCATCCATGGTGACACTGCACCAGGACTTTTTTTTCCTGCACCTTTTATCTTAGCTGGAATAGTTCAAGCACCTTGTTGTTTTTAAAGTTTGGTCATGATTCTTCTCTAATTGCTAGTAATAGGTTCTCTCTTACCATCTTCTTTTTCAAGGACAGATTTAAAAACAGATTAAAAAAATATAAAAAGATTTAAAGCAAATTTAAAAAATCAAACAGATTTTAAAAATTTATTCTTTGACAGCCATACTGTGAAGGAGAAGCAGTGATGGCCTTCCTGTGTGGCAGTGCCTGAGCCTGTGTCTGGACTTGGAGAGAGAGAAAAGGCAGAAGAACCTGTCCAACTATTTTTATACTTAAACATGGTCCACTTATTTATGATAACCTTGTAGTTGTTGATGGAAATTGCTGGAGAGGAGAGTAGAAATGATGGAGGGGACTGGAATTCTGTCAAGCACATCTAAGACAGGTCAGGGAGAGCAGCAGCTGTGAAGGAAAAGGGGGAGAAGAGCTGATTTTGGAGGTGCCCAAGTCTAAGAGATTAGAAGGTCACAAGCCATAAGAAGTAAAAGTAGAACCAGACTGGAGCTGCTGAGATGAGCCTGGGAGGAGAAACCCACAGTTACGTACACAGGATGAAAAGGTGCAGGTGTGCAGTGCTGCAGAGGTGAAGAATCAGAGATCACAGGTGTAAGCTCTGGTGAGAAGGGGGAAGCTAGGCTGTATTTATCTCCAGCACGCACAGATACATAAATAATTACATGTTTAGGAGGGAACTGAACTAAAGAAAGGAAGGGTGGGAGGTGGCTGCCATGCACAGAGTCAGATGCCAATTAGTCTCTCAGCTGGCAGATCTCAGTGGGGAGCACAGAAAGCACAGTGAGCCACTTGTTAGGCACTGCTGCCAATAAAGTATTTTTTAAAGTACTTTACTTTTCTCTGGGTCCAGTGGAGGGAAGAAAATACCACCTTAGCACAAGCCCAGTGAGTGGGGAACTATCAGCTCCAGAGCCACGTGCTCTGTGTCAGTTTTGGGGCACACACCTTGGGGCTGTGCAGAACTGCTGCTCCTCCAAGGCTGGCTCTGCTCAGCCTCCCTGCTTCTGACCCAGCCAGTTCCTTCAAAATACTCCTGCTCTCTTTCATGGCAGTGGTCACAGCCCATCCTACAAAGCCTTTCACTTCCACACATTTTTATGAGGCTGAAGATTAGCAGCTAGCTGCATTTCACAGCTGGGGAACGCGAGAGGCTCTTGATGCAGAGTCTGTTCTGTTTATAAGCATGGCAGACTACGCTGGACGGGAAATGTCTTCACTTCTGCCTCATTAGGGGTGCTCAGCAGACGGGCCTCTGACATCCAGCTGAGCATTAAAACAATATATGTGACTTTGCTGCCTGATTTGACTGAAGATAGACGATGAGGGAAGAGCTGGGAAGGGCATCCAAGTGCTTGGGCTGTCAGTCTGGAGACCAGCTTGCTGGCTCGTGCCCCCTGCCCCAGCAATGAGCCCCTAGAGCAGGGGTATTGCTGTGGAGCCACGCTGTTTATGCTGAGCTCACTCACTGCCAGATTACATCAGTTTTCTGTAAAATAACTCTGCCAGCAGAAGAATCAGGGGTGAGGACATTAGCAATTCGTTAGACTTAGAGCTGGAGCAGTCAGATTTCTGCTGCTGGCTTAAATGATGCTTTGGGCAAAGCAATAAAATCCCCCCATGTCCTTAGTAATGTTGCATAAAAGATGAGTTGAGATGGGCACTACTTCCCTCTCACCTGAGCAAAGGCGTGTGTACTGTTTGACCAGTCAGTTTTGCTTAGACATGCTTAACTCTAATACTAATAAAGAGCCAAAACCAGCCCAACAGACTAAAGAAAACCAATCCAAATGCCGGGTTTGGATTCAAAACAACATTGAGACTGTCTGAAACACATTATTTTCTGATTAAATTAAGTGACTAATTCCAATATTCATATTAAAATGGCCATTTCCAGTGCTCATCCTCGAACTCATTTTGAAGCAGCCAAGGTTCAGATTGATGCAGTAGTTAAATAGGAGTGAATTTCATGGCCCTCCACCGAGACTAGTCCAGGCTCTTCCCTGAACGATTACTGCTTGTGAAATACAAAAGCTTGCAGGCTTGGAAGGAAAGAATCTCCAACAAACTGCATTGTGGATTCCCGCTGTGCTTGTCGGAGACATGACCATCACCAGAGGGAATTGATGTAACGTCCCAGCAAAGGAAGAACAGACTCATGTCTCCTTCTGCCTTTCCTGACACCCTCGCTTCCAACTCAGCTGTTTTGTACAGGGTATAAATTAGGGTAGAACTTGGCACAGGACTTTCATTCACTCATGTTTAAAACTTCTGCCTTAGAAGTTATTCTTGGAGAAGAATCATGACTATCTGTCAAATACATTTGCAGTGCAACTCCACTGAAGACAATGAAGTTATATCAGGATTTAACTTGGCATATAAACCAAGATTATCAACCACGTAATTAATCAATTTCTTTCGAACTTGTGTAGCTGAGTCACTTACTCAGCTTTAAAAATCCCAGTCCATATCTTTTGGAAATTTTGTATGTGTGTGTGTGATATTTTGCGTCTTGCTTTAGATCTTTGTTTGGATTTAGCAACATATAAATGCTCTAGCTAAATTTACAATCTGTCTGAATACATATCTCTGTGGATTTGGTATCGTTCCAGCTAATACAAGCTGAGTTTCTTGGGGAAGAAAGGAAGCAGGGTTTTATTTGAAAAACAACCCCCTTCCCAAAAAGTTACAGAGTTCAAAGTTATTCTAAGAAAAATAACAGTTTTCCGCAGTGAAATAACTGTATGATGACTCTTTTATGCCATGAGAATTTTCAGCTATAAAAATGGTCTGAAAGCAGTCCCATTATTTAACTTATCAACAAGTCCATTCCTGGTGCCATGATGATGTGTCATCAGTAAACCATACTTGGCAGGAGACACCAGAGTGGTTAAAACCAAAGGTTATAACGATCAAAAGGCACTTTCAGAAACGAAGTCTTTCACTTTTTCTCAAAATATGTATTTTTGTTAGAGAGTTCATCCCCCATTCACCTTCTCAGAGGCCCTTTATGTGTTGGAATTGCAGCCCCCCTGGAAGGTGTGAGTTCCAGGCTGCAGGATGGCAGTGCTGGCAGGTGATGTTATGCCTCTTTAAACAGCTCTATGTCCACCTTTAGGAAATAATGGGTTGTTTTAGAGACAAAACCATGAGAATTTAATTTACTTCTGGAAATGCAGGTCACCTGGGGGCGTGGGGAAAGTGTGAACTCGTAATGCAGAGTCCTTTCCTGGTCCTGATCCATCAGGGATGTAAACCTGCACTCGCTGCCCCTTGCTCTGCACCCGTGGGCCTGGGTTTGACTCAGCTCTGAGGGGATCTCTGGCAATTCAGCGATGTGGGGATGTGAGAGCTGAGGGAGATATCGACAGGAGGAGTTCTCTGCCTTCCCCTCCTCTCTCGGTTTGCTCACTGTGGTCACTCCTGATGCAGTGAACTAGATGTTTCCTACAGTAAATCTAATGGAGCAAAGCAAGGTCAGTGAGAAAAACAAGGGAGAACTCAGTGAAGTACGAAATGTTTTGTTTTACACTGCCTTGCTGTTTCAAACTCTGCATGTTTTAGTCATATTTAAGTCTTAAGCAATGAGCTGTTCAGAAAAATTGCTGTTTATGATTTTATAATTTTTCTTTAACAGCACAGGGAGGTCCTCCACCGGCTGCCAATGTAAGTTTAAAAAGTATATATACTTTTATATATCAAGATCAATTAAATATACATACCAAATGTATATATTCTTATATATACCACATAGCAATTTATATATAACAGTGTGTGTATATATAGGTGTATATTTACACTGCTATGGTAAATACAGGCCAGGATTGAACAGCTGTGGGATGAAATGTGTTGCTTTTGCCTTTCAGGAGGCTTCACTGTGTAATGCAAGCCTCTTTCTTCAGTGGTAAGGGCATCAGGTCTGTGGATTCAAATCCGAGCACCAAAAATGGTTCAAATTATGCTTTTTGTTCTGGTGGAATATAAAGGGACTGGAATACCTGTCTCAAATATCTGTCTCAATTCCCACAGCAGGATCATGGCTGAAACCACCATTCCATGTTCAAGTATTTCAAAACCACTAATATGCTTTGAAACGTGCAATATTAAGTGCTGTACACTGGATTTATCTTTACAGTAAACGATATTTTACATGCAGAATGTGAATGCAGTAGGACTCCAAAGGCTGTTTCAGATGGTAATTCAGTAGGTTGTTCAGTTAGATGTCAATAACTGACCTTCTTTTCACAAGTTGTTTGGAAAGATTATCCTACTGTGGAAGAGACAGAGACCATAGTCCTGCTCAGCTGTGGTTTTTCGCAGTCTCCACCAGGTTATTCATACTCTGGCCTGACTAAATGTCAGTGCCACTGTCACTTTTCAACTTCTACCACAAGGTTTTGGGGAGTATTCCTTTTGTCAGCGGCAATTTCAGTCTATCTCAGATGTAACTGCATTTTGCTGCTGTGGGGAATGCGTGATTTTAGGAACTTCTGAGTGGAAAGAGCCTGGGGAAAAGTAACCTGTTTCAAGGAGCTCATCTGAAATTCTGGCAGTCCATGGCACGGTGTATTCACGAATTCATCTCAACTGTCTTAGCAGCAGACTGGACTTTCCTTGCATGCTCATCTGGATAGTTCACTCTGATTTTTTTTATTGATTAGTTGTCATTCATCCCACCCCCACTGAACAGGAGGATTTTTGTCGTAATGTTCTGCCCACTGCTTTCAGTGCCCAAAGCAATTTTTTTACAATGGTTGCTGCATATGGAACTCAAGCAGGAAGCTTAATCTACATTAGGTTACCCCATTCCACAACATACAATTTCAATATAAGGCTGTTTATTCCACAGGTCGCCTCTCATGTGAAAGATAAATTACCAGACTGGTGTTTAATGGTTTTGATCATTTTAGGGTAATATCCACACTTGTGCCATTTCTCTCTCCTGACTTCACTGTGTAACTTGTTCTGTCGCCCCCTTTTGTGAAGCCTAAACTTTCTGGTGTCCTATCACTAACAATGATGGTTTTCCAAAACATAGTTAGTGGTGACACCTCCAGATTGTTTGCGTGTCTGAGACAGAGTATATTTGTGATGGCGTTGTAGGGAAAATCTTAGGGATGAAATCACACCCGAATAACTTTTTGGCTTTTCTACATAAGTGACACAGGTAAGGTTTGGGTTTCCATGCTCTTTTGAGAGACGCTGGGCAGAGGAAAGCAGAACAAGGTTCTCAGTGCAAAACTTTGACACTAACCCAACCCTCCATCTCAAGATGAAAGATAAAAAAAATTAGATTTATCTGAGAGAAAAAAGGAAAAAAAAAAAGAAAGAAGGGGTGGAAAGCTTTTTTCTTTAAAAATCCAGCACTTCAATATGACGATGGCAAGATGTCAAAATTTTCAGTGGTTGTAACTTTTTTTGTGTTTTCTTTTCCTTACCTTTCTTCCAATGTTGAATTTAGAAAACATCCCACTCTCTTATAATGGTCAAATTAGTTTGTCATCTTTAAAAAGGAAAAAGAAAGGAAGGAGATGGAGGGGGAATTCTATAATGCTTTCAGTGGCAGGATGATCTGGTTATTGTCCAGGCATTTTTGCATGAATGAATTTTTGTTGGTAAATGTATTTTGAACAGAAAGGCCATTTTTTGCAAGGAAGTCAGGGTTTCAGATTTTCAAAGGAAATGACTCAACACCTCACCGTTTGTCTGCAAAGGACTTGCAATTTAGGAATTACATATTTTAAACAGACAAACCCAGCTTTACTAGCCTCTGATTATTCTTTTATTTGCTGCTGTTTTGTATCACGCTGGAGAAATCTGGGGGATTAATCGGATCCTTTTATCCAGGTGTCACTGTTACAGGGAGAAGGCAAAGGCACACTTTCTTTGCTGTTCAGCTGATTCCTGTGTGCCAAAAGGGTTCAAATCTGATTTTGCTCTGTCAGAGCTGAGCCTGAAGCAAGGTGTAGGCAGACACTCCTGAAGGGAAAGGGCCATCTGGATATTCTGGAGATGCCTTGAACTGGGATGCTGTGGAGCTGCTGCCTCATCCCCTGCCAGTGCGAAGGGAGGAACACACGTGAGCACCAGAAGGAGTGGCTGCACACACATGGCCAGTGCTGAAGTGGGGATTTTTGTTTTGTTGTGATTTTTTGTTACTGGTGGTGATATTGTCGTTGTTTGTATTTTCTTTTTTTTTTGGTGGGATAGTGGGGATTTTTGGGTTTTTTTAAGGCTCTCCTCTAGCTTTTGGTCTGATCCCTGCTCTCTTCCCTCTCCCATGCTCATAAGCCAAGACAGGAACAGGAGGAACCGGAAGAAATGTGAGAGAAGTGAAGTTGCCTTATTAGAGACGGTCCACACATCCAGGGAGGGTTGTAGCTCACTTTCCCAGGGAGTAGGAGGGAGGGCACGGTCTCATGCCTGAAGGAAGCGAGGAAATTTTTCCAGCAAAGTTTAAAGACAGTTCTGTGTGAGACCTTGGGCAGGGTAGGGACTGCAGGGCCCAGCTGTTCTGTGGGAACATCCACAGCAGCAACCTGGTCACAAATCCCAGCCCTGCCTGAGGGGGAGGCTGCTCCTAAGGAACTCAAGGAACCAATCTGCCTGCTCTTGGGGTCAGCACTTCATAGTTCTGAAGGCTGGCTGGTGTTTCTACATCCTCCTGACTGCTGTTCCGGCCAGGAGCTAAAGACATTTTGTTTCACGTGGTACGTTCCGGTACGACAAAGCCATTCTGGAAAGGCACAACTTTACTCTTTGCTGCTAGGCTGAATGCTTAGAGTAACTCTAAATGCTTAAAAATACAGTTTTATCGGGATCTAGTGAGTCAGCCTGAATGAGAGGGCAATGGGCACACTGAGTGAGTGAAGCCACTGGCATTAACGCTGGATTGCTGCCTGTACTTGTAATCATCACAGCAGAAAAGGTGCCTTTGTCAGAGCGCCTTGCTCTGCTACCCTTTCACTGCGTCTGTATTTCTAGTCACAAATGGTGACTAGACATGGCATAAAGGGATGCAGGGCCCCGTATTTCATGTTGGTAGACAGCACTGGGTGTTTCTGTGTGCTCAGAGTCTGAACAGGCTAGCTGTCACTCTCTTCTCCTCAGCCTGACTATAATAATTTTCTTGCCTTATTTTAAGTTATGTATACTATATCTAATGAGACTACAGCTTGCATCAAATTAAAAACAAGCTGTTCCCTGGCTTTTTCTGTCATAAACTTCATTTTTTTTTTCTCATGCACACCTTGGCTTTCTGGGTTTGGCTCCATGGGAATCTCAGACAACCTGGAAAAGCTTTGCACTGTGATTACAATCCAGCTAGAGTAGGATATTCAGAAAGATCTTGAAAGATCATATGTCCTGCGCAATTTCCATCTTTTTTTGACAAAGGAGCTTAGGTGAACACTAGAAATTTGCACCAGCGCTATTGATTGATGTGCCACGAATCAGTCCATGGATGCATGCCTGGAAGGTGCCTGAGTCACAGGAAGATGAGGAATTAAGGCAACAAAATACACTGAAAACTAACCCGTGGATTTTTAATGAGCCTCTTGTTTTTATCAGCCTGATGGCATAAGCCTTGATAGAAGTTACATCTTTTTAACACAGTGCAAAATGCAATATTTAGGGGGACTCATCTTTTTCAAAATCAGCTATTATCTTCATATTTTAGCTGTGCCTGTTTTTTTTTACCCTCCCTCCTTTTCTCTGTGTTGCAAAGACACCTGCTCCTCTTATTTGCTTGCCACCTGGAATCCTGACCTTTTGTTCGTACCAGCAATTTAATTTTGTTTTTTTGTTCTTTTTTTTTTTTAAGAGCAAACAGCTTTGCCATTACACTTGGAGAATTAAGAGACACAGCAGGAGGAGCAGAGAAGCTCTTTAGGAGGTATTTCCACAGTAGGGTTTGCAACGCTGAAGGATGATAAAAGTGAGTGATAGAAAGGCTCTGATCAACAACTAAAGTAAAACGGAAGGTAAACACTATGGACCACATATTTCTCACAGTAAAAAGAAATATGTTGCAAAGTGTTGAAATGATTAGCTGAAGACAAAAGCTCAGTCTGAATAAAGGTTTCCTAACATGCTGTAGTTGATCATTCCTAGAGGCAGAAAAGTGCTCCTGAGGGAGATGGAAGTGGTAGCTACCTAATGTATCTAAGAGTATCACCCCCAGCATCACTTCTTTTCTTCTGTGGAGCAGGTTGGAAGAATTGGTGTGGGTGGAGAGCAACTCTTCATAAATCACCAGTGACCAAAGCCTGTTCGTGCCTGAAGCCTAACTGGTGATCTGCCTGGTTTCACATCACTGCTCATCCCATACAACCTCTGTCAGGAGGAAGATTAATTAATCCCAGATCCTGGAAGAAGCCATTTCCTATAAGACTATGTTGTAATGGGCAAAGCTAAATACTGCTAAGTGGTCCAGTCAGTGCACTACAGAGTGCTGTGCTTGGTTCCCAGTGCTAGTGACAGCACTAAATGAATTTAAACTAATTCATTGTTTTGATAAACAACTATCATCTCCTATCTCTGGCTGCAGCTACAGTTTTATGAGCATCCATTTGGTGCCTGTAATAATGTAGGGGTTATTATTAGCCTTCTGCTTGGAATCTGGACACACAATCCTGGGAACTGTTCAGAGTAAACTTTAAAATTATGCGTGTGTGTGACAGGGGGGAAAGTACGATCTAAATTTAAATGCTAAATTTCTGCTTTTATTTTCAACGCTTAAGGGCATTCAGCTAATAAACATCGCATGTCTTCAAACAAAATAAAAGACACAGTAGTAGATAATGGATGCTGTAAGGCCTCTGACTTATCTCAAGTCTGAAACTTGGAGGATTAACATAATTTAGTTTATGATGTTCATCACAGCTGCCAGGAGACCTGGCCCTGCTTCCCCAGAGTGCAAGAGCTAGAGGGAGTGCTCTTCTGGCCTCAGCTGAGTAATTAGCTGTACTGAGTTAAAAGTCTGCGTCAGGAGGGAGCTTTTCTATATTTATCCATGCGGAATAATGAGTTATACCCCAAAAGTCTGAGGTGTTATCTGCGTGAGATTCTCTTGTCCATAGAAATTGCATATATAAGAAACATAGCAAGTCATATATTCAGGGCTCTTTCAGTCATTATCTCACTCAGTGGTTTATCCAGTTTGAAGTGACCTTAGTGATGGGATTGTCTTCATTCCTTTTACATGAGGCTGAAAACACCAAGTTCCTGTTTGTTCTAGGGGGACTTTAAAGATCCCACGGCAGTTTTGCAAGGGGATTGTGTCATCTTTCCCTTCAAGCATCCTCCCCTCCATCCTGAAGCTTGGTAGTTACATGCCACCGCGGTGGATAACAGTGTCAGGGGCTCAAATATCCTTCATCTCTAAGGAAGTTTGCCATTATGATGATATTAACTTCTATTATTTTCTCGGGCCAGTGTGATAAACCTCTCATGGCTAAGTTTTCCTTCTAATGCTTTGTTTTAAAAACACTTCCTCAGCTTCACCCCGTGCTCTTTTCAGAGGGAACAGAGAGAATATAAACAATTCCACTTTCTCTGACAGCATTTGAATATAACAGTGTACATTTATTTCTCCCACGACTGCCCTGCAGAGTGCCCTGTACTGACTGCAGTAATCTGCATTTGCTTAGCTGCTCACGGTGACATCGCATGAGACATGAAGAAACACAGCCCTGGGACTCTACAATTTGACAAGTTAAAAAAACTCCAGTTGCTCACAATGAAAGCAGTGACTCGGGAACCAGTCCAAGGGGTGGTTTACATTCCTTGCTTCACCATGCTTTACGTTGGCTTTGCCCAGAATAATGGGTGATTACCTTTTCAGCACTATCAGTGTGCCTGGCAGAACAGAGAGGCAGCCAGCATGATGCCCAACAGTGTTTAAATGGTGTTGGGCTGAAAGGATGCCCTTTCCCAGTGTAATCCCATCCATCAAGTCTCGTCACTCCCCACCCTGCAGCTCTCCAAGTGCACCCACCCAGCCATACCGACTCACTTTTGTGTGGGGATGGACTCTATGTGGAATTAATTAAATTCTCCTGATTCAAAAGATGCTCTTTCCCCAAAAGAGCATCTACTTCTTTCTTCTTTCTTTTTTGTTTGATTGGTTCTTGTTGGTTTGTTTGTTTGTTTCCATTGGTTTCGTTGTTATTTGGTTTGTTGCTGCTACACCTGGAGGTTTCTCTTACACTAGAGAATTTCTACAGATTTTTTGCAGCCTGTCTTCCTCTTTCAGTCCCCAAGCAGCTGTTGAAAATTTTGGCCATTAGTTTCCCTGCTCATTCCTCAGTTTCATCTGGAACTTGTGTGTAATGCTACTGCTGCTGGGATAAATGGATTATCACTGCAGATAGACTGATACTGACAAAGCAGAAGTGTTTGAGAAATATAAAGAGCTCTTGGATGCTGAAACAATGCTTTCACAAATGTACCTTTAGAAGCTGTTTACAGATGGCAAGAATAGTCTATAACTGTTGGTTCCTTACTGCTTTTAAAAGCAAATTTAGATGGCACTTTAAGCTTTCCTGATGCATCCTGGCGTAGCCTCCCCAGGAGATAAGGATGAGCCTTGTGGACTCACAAATGACTCTGCTGTGGGGTGGGGTGAACTCTTCAGCTCCAGCTGAGTTCAGCCAAAGCTGAAAGCTTGGCTGACCTTTTCAAGGGTTATTTTTTAAAGCAGTTTTAAATCTCTTCTTTACGGTTTTGGTTTCATACAGAGGAAGAGATATGGTCTTTAAACTCTACTTACAGGTAGTGTCCTGCCCTGGAGGCTTGTTCTTTGGATGGAAGAGCACCTGGGAGGGCTGAGGCACCTCCTGCTCATCCACACAGGGCAGATATGATGAAGCCTCAGTGACTGAAGCCCTAGGGGAGACAGTAAAACCCAGCAATGCTGCTCCTGTGCCCCCCAGCAGCATTGCTGTGTCGTGCTCCCCTCTATCTGCTCCACCTGTTGTCCTGGAGGAAGAGCAATCCAGGCAGCAACTCCTGCTCTCACCACTGTTATCGAGATCAGATCTCAAGCAGGAATTTTGTTATTCCACCCCATTCTCTGAATTCCCTCCCCTCCCATTCTCCAGGGTTTAGCCCAAGAGAAGTGGCAAGAAGAGCTGAATAATTCACTGCTCTACAGCAACGAGCATGGTCTGGCCAGAGAAGGGGCAAACAATGTACTCTCATTTTAATTAGATAAAATACAACATATAAAGATATGCCACTCATTGATAAAGCAGATAAGAAGGCCAGGACTGTGTGTTTGGGAAAGAAGAGAAGCAGCAGGCCCACTGCAAGCTGTTATCAGATAAGCCACTGAGACAGAGAGTGTTGGCTGGAAAAAAAAGAAAAACATTCCTGGAAATCAAGCTGACAATGAAAGGGAAGAAAACTCACATGCTACTGAAATTATTCCTAGAGAAACTGTGTCAGGAGGCTGTTTTGGATTGGGCTGTTAAATTGGCAAGTGCCCTGCCATTGCTCAATGCAGCTGGGTGTATTTCTGGGATGACTTTCATGCTGAATTATTCTTCCCTTTAATGCAGCCTGAGGCACTACCTACAGGAATCATCAAAGCTTTTCTTCGTGTAGGTTGAAGCTCCTGCCCCAGGGAGTTGTTTAGGTGCAGTGAGAGAAGAGATCTTCTCAAATTGATACGGGCAGCAGAGCCAACCCTACAAGAAAGAAGTTAAGGCAGAAATCCCCTTGCCTGCAATAGCTAAAAACAAGGAGGCTTAGCTTAAGTTCCTGAATTGTAGAGTGGTCTCCTAAAGAGAGAGCGTCTCATCTCTCCATTGTCTTCTATGTGAGGGTTCCTGCAAATATTTCACTAATTTTTCAAGTGCTTCCTACGCTATTCATGGCTCGGAAAAGCTTGCCCGTGCACGGAAAATCATCTTGCACGTAAATTAAAGTACAACTGCTGTGCGTCAGCAGCTCTTGTGTGGACAGGCTGCCTCCTGGTCTTTGTCTTGTGAAACCTGGCTAAACTACACCGCTTCAAAAATCATTGGGAAAAGGCTTGCTGGGCCAAATTTTGACTTTTTGCCTAGAGAACTCCTCAAAAACTGTCCGGCTACTTTTTCTCTCTAATCTTGAATTGCTCTCCTGCTTGTCTGGGCCTTCCGCAGCTGTCTGGATGGTGCTGCTGGGGAGCACCCCAGCCACGCACCAGTAACTGCTGGAGGGTTCAGGCACTGGCTGTGGATCCTGCTGGCAGATCCCTTGGAAGCAGATACTTTACAAGTGTCCAGTTTTGGTCAAAGGCATCACTCCAAGTGCTCACCTGCCCCTCCATGCCATTCTCACCAAGCCAAAGCCCTCATCTATTCACTCCAGCAGATCTTCATGCTAATTACTAAACAAAGCACACGGCCTAACAGAGGAGTACAACAACATCCCACAGACACCTATAAACACACAGCTAATGAGATATGGACAATAACTGCTGGCTAGGAGTAAATTCAGCTGGTTTTCGCCCCACCAGGCTGAAGCTCACTTGTCACAGGCCGTGACCAGAGTGCCTAAGGAATGGCAGATGGACGTGCTGTAAACCACAACAATCAATTAATGAATCCACAGTGGCTCCCAGGAATCCTGGTTAAAACACTGGTCTGGTGAGATCACAGAAGGGGACAAAACAGGGTGGTTAAAGTTCTAGAAGGTAAGTAGAACAAATATGTGAAGAAAAATGAGTTTTGTTACGATTCTATTGCCCTTGCCAGTAGGGATTTATTTGACTGGAACTTTTTTCATGAGAATGTTGTCATTTTAGGCTATTTCCCTCTCAGTGACCCCTCCCATTTTGTGAAGGAAAACCTGAAATACTTCAAATTTAGGTAAAATTTCATGGCAAGCTTCCCCTTTATTCTGCTTGATCTCTATTTCTTCTGCCATTTTAGGAAGGACCTTTTTTGACTAGAAGGATCTTACGACAAAAAAATATGAAAACCTTCCTGCTAACTAAGGTTTGAGCTAGTTCTTAGTAATGATGTTCTCATATCCTCTCTTTCCCCTTACTCATCCAAACAGTGTTGAAGAAGATTTCCCACAAGTCTTTAGATTTCTGTATCTGAGTCTTGATTCTCCAGTACAGGCAAGTCAGTTGTGATCTCCCCACACAGAGAACAAGGCTATGACTTAAATCAAATTAAATTTACTTCCATTCCATTTGAGAAGATTATGTAGAAGATAAACGTTCTAACGTTTCTCTCCAATAGGACTTGAGTTGATGCAATTATGAGAGGTTTTTTTCCCTCCTTTGGTCAGTAAAGTATCATAAAGAGAGGGTTGATAAGTAACTGGTCACTCCACAGGCTTGGTGCAGGGCTGCACATGCCACGGGCCTTTTCCACCTATTCCTGGTAAAATGGTCTTTCCAATGCTCTGTAAGGTCATAAAGTATATTTGTCACCAAAAGCCTAATCTGAGCAAATCCCTACAACATCTTTTGGTCTATGGCTGTCAAAATTTTGGATGACACCAACCTAAGAGATTAGGAAATCATTAAAAGTCATTTGGAGGACTTCCCAATTGCTTCAGTGAGGTTAGGTTTTTTTCAAAGGCCCAATTCCAACAGCAGCCTCAGTTGAAAATTCTCATTTATCATAAGCATAAATACATTGACGATTTTTCAGATGCAAATAGGGGCCTAATCAGATTTTCCAGAAGCACCAATTTTCCTGGCACTTTTTTTGCAGCTCTAGAGACATACATATAGTAAAAATCTTGGCCCTCAATCCCCGTTTACAACTTGAAGTTTCTGTCATTTTTATTATTTCCAAGAAGAGGTACACTCCCTATTAGCTTTGCAAGTTCTACTGCGTCTATGCCAGTTTAGACTTTCATTGTAGATTTTACATCAACATATGTAATTGTTCCTATAGCCTCCACTTAAAATAATTAGAAGTTTTGTGCATAAATATGGAGCTGGATGAACAAGAGTATTTTATACGGGACAGAAAAGCAGGCGTGAAAACCACAGAAATCAATCAGGAGCAAGTACAAAAGTGTTTAGAGGTTTTTGTTTCCTCAGAGGTAATCATGCTAACAATGTTTTTCTGCAAGTGGAAGAAGTCTATTTTTCAGCTGCAAATTCTACTGGCCGAACCCAAATAAAGCCAAGTAAGAGAAGCACTCCAAAGGCTTAGTGGGAAATCGTTATGAAGTTTCAAATGATTTTGAACAAGGTTCTTCAACCTAAATAAACTGGCACCCAAGCTTTGCAGCCATCTTATTTAACAGACATGAAACATGTATTTGGCCACCTGCACAAGCAGCTAAATGTAAGAAAACTGTGAAGTTTAGGCTAATATCTAAGATGTGTTAGGGATCTAGTTGCTATTTTAGCCTCACAAGGCTAATTTCTCCAAGATATTTTTGCCTAGTTGATAGATTAGGTTCCTGCATTGGAATGAAATCTGAATTGAAAATTGAATTGAAATCTGGAGGACCCCATCTCTGTCCCTGGGGTAAAGAGTTGCAAGGAGCTCATGCCCACGTTTAGGAATATATTCAGCTTTCAATAATGTTAAGGATATTTGGGTTTCTTGAGAATGCGGGGTCCTTTTGGCATCCCTGTGAGTAAATTCCTGGTTGTATCTGAACAGGCAACTGTTCAGAAAACTTCTCTGCTTCTCTGAGTAAGAGATGAGAGAAATGGGGGGCCAAAAGAATTAGCAGCCACCAGTTTTGACATGTTTTTACTGCAGATTGAATTGTTTACCAGCCAAAATAAATCCAAATGTAGGCCTGCCCTATTTGATGCAAGTAAAAAGTAGTTAATTTTAAGTCTGAGCTTTTTCGTTGGTTAACAGAAAAGGCCTGCGTGGAACCAGAGGCAATTTACTGTGAGCAGGAGAGAGAGAAAGAAGCAAGAAATGTCAGTAGAACCCCAGTGGAAAGGACAGCAAACACTGACACGGACAAGTGCAGTCAGTCCACAATTCCAGCCATCTGACACACCAGAAAAAGCAAAAACCTCCAAGAGAGTCGCAAGGTTCACCTTTCTGCAGGGTTGCTAGTTTGCTGTTCAAGTCCACATCTAAAGCAGATGGGACAGGGAGAGAGAGAAGTGACCATAAGGCCAGAGGCTCTTGACCTGCAGCAAAGAAACACCCAGTCAGACTTGAGAGAATGACTCCTCTGATCCCCAGGGGCTGTACTGCACGCAGGGCTCTTTCTGACACGCAGATGAAAGCAGAGCAGGGAGTCTCTCACGCAGACTGTGAAGGCAATCCCCTCACCACACCGCCTTTTCTTCCAGTCTGGAAGGGCTTTTATGCGTTAGTTTTGATAAGGTGAGTCAGGACAGAGGCCTTCAGAGCAGAGCACTGGCAGGGATGGATCCCCATTTCTCGGGATACCTTCCCTTTCTTTTGCCAGCTGCAGCGCCAACAGACACCGACAACGTTTGGCAGACTGCTGCCAACAAACCCCACGGAAACGGCTGTGGCACATAACTACACAAAGCCCAGGGATTCTGTCGTGCCTTGCACTCGGTCATAACAGCCTGCTGGGCAGGTCTGCTGCCGTTTAATTAGAGCGTCTGGGCCCACCTCCTGTCCTTCTGTAATGACATTAGTCAGGAGTGAACTGTCTGGTTCCTGCCTCTCCTAGGCCAGCCGAGCTGCTGGTGTAGAGCTGGCCAGATTGGCTAATTGCACCGCTGACTTTTAAAGGTCAGCTCTTGCAGAATCTAATAACACTCGGAAGATCTCCAGAATAAGGTAGATTGGCAAGAAGAGCCTGGATTCCTCCCGCGAGACGCTGCCTGTTGAGCTGTGGGACAGCAATGGGCACTGTGAGAACCTCTCTCTTGGTACAGGAGATGAGACAGCTGAGGGCAATCGTTGCCCTTTTTCCCTCCCTGAGTTCCCTGGCAGGCCACAGAGGAGATGCTCGGCTGGGACACTCCTCCTTTCCTCAAATAGATCCTTTTCCCCCCTCACGCCAACACCTGAATGAAACAGCTGCAAGCCCTAAAAATCTCCAGTCCCCTCACTGTTCCAAATTCAGCCTGCCTTGAGCCAGGTGGTCCTCGCTGGAAGAGCCACAGAAAAGGGGAAGTTTTGAGAGACATCAAAGAGGAGCTTTGGCTCTGCTGCTTCCAGAGGAAGAGTAGTCAATATATTTAATTACAGCTGGGACTTCCACTTCTCTTCTTGGCAGACAGCCTTGTTTAAAATCTTTCATTATCAATTCACAACTGAGTTTATACAAGATGAGTAGATTTTTTTTCTTTGTGTGTCTTTCTCTGGTTGACAGTTTTTTAACACTGTTTAGCAAGAAAAAGTTGGAACAGTTGCTTTTATCTTTTCCTTGATTTTCTTCATCCTTTTTCATCCTTTCTTATTGATTTTTGGAGGGCTTTTTACTTTGAATTTTGGCCTGTTTTTGCATGTGCTTATTTTAAACTGATTTGCATGCAGATAATCTACTGGAAATGCAGTTTGGGTAAGATGTTTACAAACTGATATTAAATCGCTCTGCTTGTTTGCACAAAACAGTAATTGAATAAACACTGGTTATTAGTTTAGTTGCATATTTGCTTTGCATTCTTTCACTTGGTTTCCACAAACAACACAGGGATGTTTGTTCTATAGTTAATAGCATCTAGAATAGTCTAAAGTAAGTAAATAAATAAATAAAATTTTTGGTGTGTTCCCTTTATGAAAAGAGGTTTTTGTAAGAGTAAGACTTAGAGAGTAGCTTTAGTTTTTCTTAGTGTTGCTGTTTTTCTGATTATTCATATACTTTAATTTTTTTGGTCACGTATTCACTCACTGAGCCCTTGTCTTTTTTTGTAATTTATTGTCCTGTTTCTTCCACTATACCCATTTTGCCTGCAGCAAGCCATGAGATTAATAAAAGAACGCCTGGCATAAATGCATTTCTATTTTAACTGCCAAACAACATTTATACTTCATGGTTTTGTTACATTCTTTCTATATAAATGTAAACTTCCATTCACAAAAACCCGAGTGCTGCTGTGTTTTACGATCATATAATGTTAAAATTTTTTTATTTGATTTTCTGAGTTTCTTACATAGGGTCTGTATTGCCTTCCTTCTGCTGTGACTTTCATTTTATATAAGCTAAATTTTGGGTTCCTAAATCCTGCAAGAGCTCTCAAAATATTTTGCCAGTTTATTGCTGATAAGCAATTGATGTTTCCTGCTTTCCAGTTAATGCGTCACAATTAGAGACTTGCATGTAGGTTTTTTCCCTGTGATGTTTTCAGCTATATAAGTAAGGTGATATAAATATTTGATATGAGCTGTTAGATAATTTTGTTTTCCCCCACAGCTCTGCAAGATGACTTATTCACTAGAAGAATATATTTTACCCTTTTATGATAAACACGACGTATATGGGCATGGCATAACCTGCTGAAAGCCACCCTCCAGAGCTGACATGAAAAGAAATCCCCAGTTCTGGCCTCCATCAGGTAATGCTACTTTGTGACATTTTACTGCATAGGCTAAATTTTTTAGTAAAGTTACGATTTTATTGCCTGCATTTCTTTTGTTTCATAAAATATGAAGTCTCTTGCATTCACTAATTATAGTTCTATGAGGAAAAAGAGCACTCAGAGCTACTTTGAATGCCATCCTGATTTCATTGAAACTAATCTATTTGTTTCTGTCACTTGAAGCTTCTCTGTAAGCTGAAATTGCTCAGCACTCCTTTTGAAGTTTGAAATAATTCTGCTCGCTCACTTTTTCCTTAAGTCTTTCACATGCTTCTGTTCTGGCTGTCTTTGAGTGAGATTGGGAGAAAAATACTGAACTTTCCCCACAGCAGCTTCTCTCAGGATTCTGGTATTACTTGTGCAGGCAGAGATAGGTTGCAGCAAAGCACCCAGATGTTTCTGCACAGGCACCCCCAGTCCCGAGCTCTCGTGGCACCTATGAGCAGCCCCGAGTAAAGCACAATGTGCAGGCTCAGGAGTAGCAGCTGCACTGTGTAAACACTAATCTGACAAGCTCTCCTCACAACGCAGGACTTCAAAGCCAGCATTGATTAGATTAAATGTTCCTTCCAATCACTCTCTTTTAGCAATAGCATTCACTTAAGGCAACAAGCAGTGCAAGGTGCATGACAGCGAGGGCATGCCAAAAATTCGGAGGGCAGGTGGGGTAAAAATAGTAGGCACATAATAGTGTGCCTGCAATGATCTGTCTAGTTGTTGCAAGAATCTTTTTCTATAGCTGTACCTTACCTTAAAATTTACTTATGTATTTCTGGTATATGTTTGGCTATATATATATATTTAGCAAAATTGGAATCCCATGCATGGTTCATATCTGTGCATATGGATAACACAGAATAAGGGACCATATCCAATTAAATGGTCGCCAAGTCCCAAACTGACTCCTGGTTCTTTAAGCTGTGAGTTGCAGAGGACGCTGCTCTTGGATGCCAGAGAAAATACACATTTAATGGGATTGTTCTCAGTGATGAGTCCAAGAAGAGCAGTGACAGAACTCGAGAGCATTCTGTGCTCCCCAGTTGTCTACAAAGAGGTTACAAGGAGGCAGTGACCACTCTGGCTGCTTCATGCCTGTGTTTTGAAAGCCCTGGGAAGAGCAGGTCAGAGATCTCATTGGCTCTGAGTAGAGGGGAAAATGGTCAGTGAACCCTGACTGGCCTGAACTACATACTACTACCAGTTACTAAACTTTTCAGAGAGTGATGTTCTCAGATTGCAACTTTAGAGACACATGAAGAAGTGACTAGATTTCACCTTTCCCTTCATAATGTGTTCTCTTACTTCCCAGCTGTACTGAATATTTATCCCACACTCTAGAGTCTGGTGTGAACACTAATTTTCTGTAGTGCTCCACTCTGAATTTTTTAAAACTCAATTTTGAGTTCAGTAGTTCCAGAGTTGAGTAGGAATTACGATGAGAACGAGTTATTGTGCAGTACCATTGTATTATAGTAGTTTTTATGTTAGACCCTAAACCTGTCTAATGTACCTATTGAACAACGTTTGCCCTGGAACAAAAACACTGTGGCATAAGTGGTTATTTCTCTTCCAGTGTAGGAAGGTTTGAGGAGGATGAGCTCTTTGCCCATCTTGCTTGACGTTGCTTCTCCTGCTTTGGGCTTCAGCTCTCATTAAATTATATACTCTAGTTAGAAACTGAAGCTTGAAAAGTTGCTGCATTGCAGGAAATTCATCACAGGGAGAAGCTGCTGGGCTGCCGCTCGGGGGAGTGGAAGACTGGCAGCTCCTGTAATACAGAACTGTGTTTTCTTGAGCAGCAGAGCTTGAGGGTTTGCTGGAGAGTTACACCTATTGCACCCTCTGGAAGTCACCAGGGTTTGCACACAACTGATAAAGTCTTTCAGGCTGAGAGCTTTTGCTTCTGAGTATTGATCCTAGGATCTGAACAGGGAAATAGGAAAGAGCAAAGACTGGAGGGAGACATCCCTGTCAAAGCTGGAGCTGTGTGAGGCTGTTGTAGAAAATCAGTGCAAGCGATGAAGCTTGGCATTTGAATTGTCTTGTTTGCAGAATGGTAATGAAGAACACTGTTCAGTGGCTGTGATTAAAGGTTTGAAATGTGCCATGTATCCTCAGACTCTCCAAGTGCTAGGTTTGAAGTGGATGCTAGCAAAAAAGGGGCTGAGGAAACAAGTGAGCTTGTCAAAGCCAAATTAAAATGCTTTTCCTCCCCCAGACTGTCCCCTGAAGAGCTATTGTGCTAGAATTTGGTTTCCAAAGTTACCATTAATTTGTGAACTGGAAAGATTTTTATGTTGCAGTTGTCAACGCACCTCTAATGCTGAAGTCTCTAGTGGTACTTCTGTAGTGGTGTCTCTAGGCTGTATTTGACTAGCAACACAGCAGTGAATGGTTTAGGTGGAAATAAAATGAGTGCAAAGAAGCATGTATGTGTTCTTGAGCTCTTTCGAGCTCTGCTAGGGCTAAGATCACTGAATTTGATTTGCTAAGAAAAAATCTCCAGGGTGATGCAGCCCTCTACCTGAAAGATTCTTGGTATTTTCCCATTTAAATTCATTCTTGTCTGCCAGGAAAGAACACGTAACACCCAGGTAACCTTGAGCACAGATAAACAGGCAAATGTTGTTTCAGTGCAAGATCTCCCTTTGGTTTTATTGCCCCCATGGAACAGAGTTGCTTTAGAAGTGTATGTGGGAAACTGTGCTAGAACTGCCTCTTTGAATGTACTGATTAGAATCTGTCAAGCGTATTTTGACTGGAAACAATTCATGAGACACAATGAACATATTTTTGGCCTTAAAAGGATACTAAGACACGAGCAACAACAGCAAAGCTTATTTAAAACTCGTTATGCCTTTTCGTTACGGAAGTCAGATGGCATAATTCTCATCAGGGACCACTCTTGATCCACCGACTACACGGTCCACCTCGGAACACGAAATTCTAAAGAGCCGCAAAGCTTTTAATTCCTGGCTGCAGGCTGGGGTTGTTTCAGGCCTGAGTTTTTACTACCCAGAGACCTGCGTCCGTCGGCTACACGTGAACGTGTCCTTCTGTTGAGAGAATAAACGCCTGATATTTATGGTCCCACGCTGCTGTAGGATGAATGAGTCACGTATTTACTTGCAGGATTAGACACCGGGGACCTGTCGCACAGCAAACAACCACGCCTGTAGGTTCTGAAGCACTTGGGGGCTGTAAAGCACTAGAATAATGATGCTGTTCCTCCTGAGTAATGTCAAAAATGTCTTTGCTATTCAAATACAGCCTCCAGTGATATCTAGGAGAATATCTGAGGGAGATAAAGAGAACCAAGGACAGGAATTGACAGGCAAGTAGGCTGGCTACTTGTCACAGTTCAACATTTAAGGATATCAAATTGTTCTCTAGACCCTGAGCTGGACTCACTCTCCCCACGGAGGACTTCAACATTTTCCTGGTTTCCTGGTGTCAGAGAAGCTCCAAAAGTTTAAGAAGACAGGAAAAGAGAAAGGCACTGGGATGCCCTGTTCCCACTCTACTTTAGGTCAATTGCAGGGAGGAAATGATTTTCTGCCAGAGAAATTTCTGCCTTGGAAAATGTTTTGATTAAGAGAACCTGTGCTGTCAGCTCAGCTCTTTGGTATCCAGTGCCATTTTCTTCCTGGGCTGTGCTTGCTGCTTGCCTGACTGCACAAGGAGCAGTGGAGAGAGGCTTGGTTCACGTGGCCGACTGCAGGTATGAAGTGGTGCTAGAAATTCCCCGCAGTGCCTTACACGGCTCTAGCAGCCACTCAGAAAAGCACTGCCAGGGCTTGACAGGTCCTGTCTCACCCCAGCCAGCCTCCTGTAGCTGTTCCAGGTGGCACCAGGTGACCCTGTTTCAGCAACTTCACAGAGCCCTGGCTGGACACGGAGAATGTGCACCCCTCATTCCCACGTAAACCTGAACATGCAGGCAACTTGGGTATTGGAAGCAGAACCCTAGTCTTAGTCTCCCTCAACATCTCCTCCACAGGAGAGTTTTTATGGGACTTGACACTTAAATTTGCATTCACAGGGTATCCCACAGCCTTGGAGTAACTATGGCCCTATAATAATGCTCAGCTGATCCTATGAGGGTGATGATGTAATCTCAAAACATTGGGATTTCTACTTTTTTCCTGCTTCTTGCAGATGAATATGAGTTGTTTCCCACTAATACCTTTGATTTGCATCTCTAAGGATTTTCCTTCTTACAAGAATGGAAATGACAAGTGAGTCAGAGCCCATTTTAGGAGAATACCCACCTGTGACAGTGGCAGTGGTACAAATTCATAATCCTGCTGGATGATCCAAAACTAAACCATTTCTGGTTGGATATTGCTACAGGAAAGTTCATAAACCACCAGAACAAGGTTATAACGTCAGCTTGGGATGACCTTTGAGAGGCCAATACCCACAGTTTATCTCATCTTAAATTGCTCCCACAGGCAAAACATTCATTTTGCTTTTCAAGCAACCAGTGGGAAAGCAACTCTGTTGTGAAAAATGAAGACGTGCTGTTTTGTTACAAGGCGTTTGTTTCCTCTGACTGGGAGAGGATCCACATTTACACTCAGAATGAGATTACTCTGTCACAGAATTATTTGAGAATTAAGAAGGGAGAAGGTAAAAGTTTATTTAATAAATATTTTACAAGCAGTGGATGGGAAAATTAGATGCCATTGCCCTCTGCTTTGGCAAGATACCTTTTTTCCCCCAAAGGAAGCATAAAAAGCCAAACTCAAAATAGCCTCTGTCTTACAGGAAATATAGGAATTGCTGAATCTTACTCTGCACATACAACTTCCCCCTTCTCACTGCCCAGTTACAATCCTGCTTTGTGCAAAACAAATGAATCAAGTGACTGGAAAGGCCCTGATGAAAATAACATACATGCTCTTACACTGGCGAGATCAAACAGAAACCTTGGCTGCAAGAGATCAATATCAGCATTTGTGACACTACATAAACCACAGCACAGAAAGGCAAATCCTACCCCTTCAAGCAGACACTGACATAAAGCAGAGCAGGTCAGGCAGGGAACAGGAAAAACTGTACAAATACTTTGGGGTTATCCCTACCATTAGTTGATTCTAGGACTACCCATTCATACTTGCTCACTAATGTTAGTTGGGTGGAAGAGGGGGAAAAGCTACGTGGTATAAAATCCTCGGTGTTTTGCAATTGATTTACAATTTAATTTCATTTTGGATTACGTACTGTGCAAGAAGGGGAGACCTGCACCTCTACTGCTGTCCAGATCAAGGGGTTAGACAGTTTTTGTGACCCCTAAAGTAGGACTTTAGAGTGTTCTTACTTACGCTACAGCTCTTTATCTTGGAAAAACAGAAGTTTGCACTAATTCAGGATACGTTCCTTGTTTGTGTTTGGAACAAGACCAAAAAAAATTTTCTGGATTCTGAGACATTCCTGCGTGCCATGGACAAGTAAAACACTGTGATTTATTTCCATAATTCTTGTAAATTTTCCTTCTCACCCTGTAGTGTAAGCTTTTCATTGCCTAAGGTAGGAGTGACTGAGGAAGTCAAGTAGTCAGTCATTTCATGCTTGATGTTGTGAGATTGCATCTCTTGTGCCTTAATTTTCTTTGGGGCTCTTTTCTCTAAAGATGCTACCGTGCTCTGCATTGGGTAACATGTCATGCTTTTAGTCTCTACACCCTCACGCTGCTAAGTGTGTGCTGCTTCAAAATGTA
Source organism: Cnemophilus loriae (assembly GCA_013397755.1). NCBI lineage: Eukaryota > Metazoa > Chordata > Aves > Passeriformes > Corvidae > Cnemophilus > Cnemophilus loriae. The sequence continues at coordinate 2,426,695 of VZTF01006716.1, read as the reverse complement.
GTCTGTAATTACTTGAGCAGGTAATTATCTACTTTTTAGAACACCGGTGCTGCTGCTGTACTCAGACCTGTGTTTTACGCACGCTGGTCTCTGGTCTGAGGCACCTTTCATTGCCCAGGTTCCCTCTTATCTTGCAACTTTAGTCCTCGCCTCCCCAGTGCGTGCTCAGGCTTGGAGGCTGAAAGGGGACGCTCCTTTTAACCTGGGTTCCCAAGCACAGACCTTAAACTGCGGGAAGACAGACCTTTGAAAATGTTAGGAAAATGTTCAATGAGTACAATGAACAGGACTGCAAAATGATGCTCCAAAGAAGTGAAATACTTCATTTGTATCCCTTGCAGTCACTCGTGACCTTTTTATTAATGAATGACGTTTTTGCAACCAGTCTATCAGTGACACTTGCCCTCCTTTCAGAAATACGTTGTGATCCTTATCATGTAGCTGCTGTTTGTGATAGCAAAAGGGCCTAGAGCAAATATCCAGCTCGTGTAACTTGGCATAACTCCATGGAAATCACTGAGGCTATGAACGCTTCTCCAGGGACAGGATCAAACTCGGAGTATTTGTGTATCTGTTTTTTTAGGAACATGGTTTCATTTTTGAATGCTTCAAACACACAATTGTGATGCAAAAATTATTTTGACTTCTCTTGTCTCGCCAAGAGCTTGAAAGGCACTTGCCATGCGGTTGGAAAAGAAGTGCTAATCAATTTCACTCTCAGAGACTATTTTATTTATAAGCCGTGAAGAACCAAAAATAGCTGTGTAGGTAGAGGAGAATGGCCCTTTTATCCAGGCCCTGCATTTGATAGCTGTGATTTCATGAGCTGTGGCCAAAACCAGGAAATGGGCAGATCAAATTTCTCATGCTGTTAGTGCAGTTATATTACCCCAGGGACGTAATTATTGCCTCAGAGTTTGTTACAACGCAGTGAACACAAACAATTTAAAATCACTGTGTGCTGCATCTTCTTCTGACTCTCACAAACCAGCAAGAGACCTTTCCCTGCTTGAAGGTGCTGGTAGATCTGTGTTCCCTTGGACCTGAGGTGCCAGGGACAGCAGTGCCGCACACAGCCCAACTTGCAGAGCCAGGGCCACAGTCTTCACTTCACAACAGCACCACCAGAGTGGGGGCCTGATCACCATCCACAGAAGCTTTTCAAGAACTCAAGTGAGGCTTCAGGCTGCAAAAAAATGGCTTGCTGCTGGGCTGATGATGGACCTAGGGGTGGAGCTGGGGCACAGAGACAGCTCTGCTGGTCTCCCATTGCTCTGTATGGCTGCTCCTACTAGAGATGTATTTGCTTAAACACCCTGAGTGCATCGAGCAAACTGCAGAGAACGTGCGACCCTACGCTCAAATCAACAGCACAAATCCCAGTTAGATCCAGTTGGGATGTGATGCAGGCAGCTACAAGCTGCAATGACTCTCCAGTATCCTGGCTTATCTCCAGATGCATTTGGATGGGAAAAGGCTTTTGACCAACAGCCATGTGGGATAGATCTGAACCGAGGATGAAAAGTAGCATAATCTTGTTGCTGCTCTCCCACATACCATTGTTAGCTCCTAGCACGAAGTTTTCAGTTCACTTTTAGCTAAAAGCTAGTCATTGCCACTAGAAATGCTGAGCCCTGGGAGTTAGAAATGCATTTAGTAGCTTCTCTTTATGAGCATCTTCTTGATTTCCCAGCCAGCGGCAAAACACTCCAAAGATGAATTTCACTCTGTTCTATGCAGACAATATACATAAGCAATTCCCAAGGGCATAATGAGATAGACAGTGGGGATGCATTTTTATGAAAAATTATGTTCTGTATTTTCAGGTTTCATGAAGCTGTTTTATCTTTAGGTTCCTTCAGTTCTACAACAGTGTATCCCAACTTTGACAATGTGTTTTTCCCCCATCCTGCTTCTCCCCCTAAAGTACTTTCTTTTCTTTATTATTTTTTTTTTAGTGCACCTCTTTCTTACATACAATCCTACAAGCATGAAGACACGTTTCACTTTTATTCTGCTTTGCTACCAAACATTTATTATACAAAATGAGGACGGAATCTGGCTTATGGTGTCCGCTAGTGTTCAGCAAGCTTCCATCACAATTTTTAGTTCATTTCAGCCAAATCAATTCATTGTTCTGCTCATTTTTGTGTCAGATTATATCATTTGTGTCCGAGGAGTGTTTTCCACGTAGAGGAATTCCTCACAGTGTGGAAGTGAGCACTCAGACAGCATGTACAAGTTAAAGCACACTCTAGCCTCACTGTGACACGTGTCTTAGATGGTTTCCCCGCACCAGGGTGATCGCTACTCTTGAAGATGCCTCTAAAGTGCAAGAAGGTTTTGCCATCACAAATGGAAAACACATTTGTATTAGTGTTACTACAGCCTTCACTACCACCTATATTTGGAATATGAAATAGATAAATATTTACAAACAGCAACAGCACAATCTGAAGATGGAGCGAGTGGCCTCTGATGTGAAGCACGTTTTATCTTTGCCTCTGAAACAGTGTGGGAGGGGACTACGGTGTCTCTGGCTGTGTCTCCATTTCCTCATTTGCAGAATGCAGGATGTTACAAGACCTTTATTATATTGTGGTAAAGCACTTGCAAAACTTTAAGCCTTGTGAGCTGCACGCAGGGCTCCATATGGCCTTGGAGCAGCTGCTGGAAATGTGTCAAGAAGAATTTGGCTTAATGAGGTTTCCCAGATAATCGAGTGGGAGTGGGTTCTTCTGCCCCAGCTAAATGTCATGGCAGGGGTGATACATCTTGAAACTTCTGAAATGTTCATGGAAAAGCTGACTGTCTGTCTTCTGCGATATTTATTATTATATAATTACTCTTCCTTTGAGCCGGTGGCTCATCTGTCTTCCATGGCTTCATTTTTTTAGGAAAACCTTCCAGACTCAGAGAAGATGGGCTTTGTGCTTTTTTTTTTAAGCCATGACAGACTCTGATCCATAGAATTGGTTTTCCCCCTATCTTTTAATGCCATATATTATTACAAGCCTTTCATTTAAGAAAAATAATGGACTTGGAAGTTGTGCAGAACCTTTACAAGAATGAAAGCTAGTTCAGAAAGAAATGAGAAATGCTGCTTTTACTACAGATATAGTAGAATTAGGGTGAGTTTTCTGAGCCAGCCCAATGCCCTATTTAAGCTGAGAATTGATTTGTGTGTCATGATGTCCCCAAGGAAGGGTGACAGAGCTGGTGAAGGGTCTGGAGCACAAATCTTACGAGGAGCAGCTGAGGGAGCTGGAGTTGTTTAACCTAGAGAAAAGGAGGCTCAGGTGGAACCTTATCACTCTCTACAACTCCCTGAAAGGAGGGTGCAGCCAGCTGAGGCTCAGTCTTTTCTCCCGAGTAACAAGTGACAGGAAAAGAGGAAATGGCTTCAAGTTGCACCACGGAGCTTGAGATTGGATATAAGAAAAAATGCTTTCACTGAAAGGGTTGCTGGTCCCCCAGCCTGGGAACAGGCTGCCCAGGGAAGTGGCTGAGTCACCATCCCTGGAGAGATTTAAAAGATGTGTGGGTGTGGCATTTGGGGACCTGGTTGAGTGGTGGGCTCGGCTGTTAATGGTTGGATTTAATGATCTTAAAGGTCTTTCCCAACTTAAATGATCTGATGATTTTTGTCAGTTTCTGTACTAGCACAGAAGAAACATTCAGGCCTGTTGGTTTTCTGTTGCTCTTCTTTCACTGACAATTTTAACTGGCTTGCAGAATAGTCTAAACCTTTTCCTAACATTTCCTATTCATTTTCCATTATAAAGTGAAATATTTTCATTTTCCACTACTAACCACCAAAATATAATAATAAAAACCAAACAAACAACAAACAAACAAACAAAAAACCAGCAAAAAGATTAAAAATATGAACAGTCATGTATTTTCTGAGATTTTTCCCAAGACCAAATTATTATTTTCTTAAACACACTCTATGAATAATTCCCTCTAAGATCTCTTGAAATCTTCCCAGTTTCAACAGGATAAGCTACTGCTTTTGGCAATATTATTTGCTATTTCTTTCACACGAGCACTCATACAAAGCCTATCAGCCCATCCTAAAATCTCGCTGATTTATCCTTTTACGCTCAGCCAAATTAGGATGAAATTGCAGTTAAGAGTCTTGTCTTCCCCTGATGTGTGATCATTGTGCATTTTATTGTTGTTAATAAACATTGACACTGCACATTAATTGTCATTACAGACCAACTGTTTCATTTTTGGGAGTCTTTTTTCCATGCACAGCCACAAGGTGCAGCTTGTCTCTTCAACATCTGTGCCACTGATGGAGATAGAAAGCTTCTGGAATGACACTTAGTGACCTCTAACCACTGAACCAGTGCTTTATTGCTGTATGTGATAAGTGTGTGCGTTCACACTTGGTCTCCCCAAAAAGTTAATTTTATTGCATTTGGCACAGTGACATGAAGAGAGACCGAAATGAACAGGCAGCAAAATATAGTTAAGCCTGTTTAAAGAAAAACTGCACAAATTCATAGTACAGCCCCAGCTTAATTACTGATCACGCTATATTTATGGATGATGAGAAATAGCTTATTAAAATAGCTAAATGTAATTATCTCATCTCTGCTCTAGACAGGTCTGAGTGTCCTTGTACAAAAACCAGCATGTCAGCTCATCTTTGGTATCTGTAACCATAACTTTTTCCAATCTCCCTAGCAAGCCTTTTAGTGCATAGAAACTAAGTTAGTCTGCCTACTTCTTTCAGTTTATCAGTAGAAATAACTGATTTAATAAAATTCTGTTGCAGCTTCCTTGCCCGAGCACTCGGACCGATGCTTTCCGGCCTCCTCAGCCCACGGTATCAATCAGTCCCATGCAAAGAGTTATCTATTTTGGTAAAAATATTTTTTATTGTTAAACTACTGTTTTACATAGCCCAGTCTGAGCGCCTCTCTCTGAGAGACCGTGCACCACGTGCCCTGCTCATGGCATTCCCTAGGGAACTGCCTAGACCGGTGTTTTAGGGTGGGTCACACTCCCACCACGCAGCCTTAACCCCTCCTAGAATCAACAGGCTGCCTTCAGAGCACCCAGCCCTTGGTCCTGATCCCCTACAGACCCCACGGCTGCTTTCTGTCTCTGTTTTTCACACAGAGGTGCCTGTGAGCTCGTGTAGGCTGTGACAGCTTGAAAGAGTGGTGTTTCTCTAGCCCAGGAGCGTGGGTGGTCATTGCATGCCATGGGAGAGGAATGGGAGAGTGCTGAGGGGTCCTTGAGAGTGCAGGGCTGATGGGGAAGTGCTTTGCCCTTCATCCCTCTGCTACAGGAACGGTCCAGAGGAAACCACTCCCTGAATCCCACTTGGAGGGGAGGGGAAGAATACAGTTGCTTTATTCCATCCCACGCAGACAGCCAAAGGACCAGATCTGGGAGCAAAGCATGCAGATAAGTTATTTGACAGGGTGGATATACTCTGAACAGTTTTTGGGTTTTTCTGGACCTTATGTACACAAATATGATGTGAATTCTCACCCGGTTGACTCAGTCTCTTTTTCCATTTGTGCTGGGTAAATGCTTCATTTTATTTGTCCACAATTAAACAGCTTTGTACCTTCAGAACCAAACACGTGAAGTTTGAGCTTTTTTTTGACTTTTTCCCTTACTTATCCCAACACTGGCTATTTATTTTACAGCTGCCCCTAATATCCAAATATTCAGTGCTGTCTTCACCACCTCTGCCTCTTTAGCTGAAAGGTGACTCAGATATTACAGTGCAAGTTGTTATACATTCCTTTCAGGGATATTTAGAGAGATGCTTCAGCTATAAAGATTGTAACCAGATCTCAGTCTGTCTGAAAGGCTGCTTATGTTTGGATCCAATTGTTCTGGTTTATATCCATTCCTAGGAATGTTTAGTTATCCTTTAATTGTAAATGATGTTATTCATATGTGTATTTGCTGTAATTTCTTCTGCTATAAGTGACGTTTCAAGTTTTGGTCTCAAGGAATTAGGGTAGAAATCCCCAAAACACTTAAATCACTTGAGTGTACTGGAACATTTCAGCTATTGCAAGCTGTGAATGTTAGCTTTTGCCACGGTGCTGACAATGTCACTTTTAGAAAAGCCTCATGGCAAATACCTAAACCCACCACAACTTTAATAAAAACTCAGAACAGCATCACCTCCCCGCTTCCAAAACTTCAGCCAACTACAAACTTCGACCACAGGGGCAGGAAATGTGAGTCCACTGGTTGTAACTGCCTTGGAAAAGGCTACGCTTAATTGTAATACCTCCTTTTAAGAGTATTTCTGATCTGAATTCTGTTGTTCTCATCGAATGATAGCAAGCTTGCTGTGGAGCACACTCCTGCTTCCATTCAAAGGGAGCCTAGAGCAGCTGCAAAGGAACTGCTTCCCAAGGGAGAATCCAGCATGACTTGGAAAGGATCTGTTAGGCAGAACAGAAAAACTAAAAACTCAAGTGGAAAATATTTACACTTAACTATAACTGCTCTCTAAGCTTACACTTATACCTTATCAGCTTCAGGTGGAATTATTGCTTAGGTTTGCTGATACAGCATACATGAAAAAAAAGCTTTTGACACAGCTTCAGGTGCATTGAAAATAATACTTAATTAAAACCACATAAGTAAATGTCAGCAGTAGCCTCCAAAGCTCTGACATTAAAAAAAATTACGCAGTTTAAAAAAAATCTCTACAACCGCCTCTTCAGTGAAGGATGGTGAATTAATCTACTACTTTCTGAAAGGTTCAATGTAATAGTTTTATTATTCAGCAAAATGGGCAGGGTCAACCACTCCACATATTTGGGAAGAGATCAAATGGGGATGAAAGCTCCCACTTCAACCCTTATCAACATTTAATGAGACAATTTTACAGAGCTGCTGTACCTTCTCTTATCAGCAGCCTCCTAAATCTCCTGGCTTCTTAATGGCTTCTGTGAAGCAAATCAGATCAGCATCCGGTGTCTTGTAAAAACCAGTGCAGCAACATGTGCCGATGCCTGAGCAAAATCTGATTTTGAGCTCTGAATGACACAGAAATTTCCTATTCGAACAGCTGCAAAATATTTTGTTTCCCTTTTTGTCTTTACTCCCCTCACCAGTTTAGTTGGAACACACGGATTCAGAAAACCGAGCTTTCTAATCTGCTGCTCCCACATTTTGCCTTAAGGAGCGGCCTGGAGTGAGGAATGCCCTGGGATGTGGCTGCTGCCCTGGAGCCGCAGGGCTTTGCCTTCAGCATTCCCTACCAGCTCTTCTCATTCAAAGATGAGACCATGATGGATGTGCCCTCAGCACAGCCAGAAGTGTCTAGAGATCCACCCTGGCACTCCTCTCGAGCCACCAGACGACCTGGCTCAGAGGAAGGTGAGAGGTCAGCGTGCATCCTCACGCTCTGTGCGGGCCTGCAGTCGAAAATCGTTGTGTCCAGGGTGTATTTCCCGTCGGTCAGGACACAGAAAGCAGCTGTCTGTGTGTCTCCCGGGCACTGCAGATGTTGAAGACAAGCTGGCGAGCTGCTGCCTGTGGTGCTGCACGCCAGCCACATCTGCGATGCACTGGGAGGATCGTGTGTTGAGCCTTTTGCAGCCTTGCTGAACGGAAGCAGCCTCTAGCTGAGGGACAGTAGTGAGGGATGTATTGCCGTGGCCATCCTGGGAACCCAGCAGGGATCACTAAAACCTTCCTTAATCAATGGGGAAATAAATATTCCTACTTAGGATTTACAATATGAGTCGGAGGGGGAAGGACAGGAAGCCTCTTCTCACCTGTGCTAACAACTCAGCTGGGTTTTGTTTGGAACGGACTGCGGGCAGTAAGTGGAGCTGAGCAATTTCCCACAGCTGGATGGGGATGGACTGGATGAAGCAATTTGCTGCAGTGTCAGTCCAGGGACAGGAGAGGAGGTAGAAAACGAAGGAGGCTTGTAAACAAAACAGTATTAGAAGGAAAATTCAGCTTTAGGGGGGCTGAAACCATTTGTCAAATCAGCAAGCAGTTTGCTGTGCAAGAAAGGAGATGATTTTTTCAGAAAAACTAGAGAGAATTCCAGAGATTCTGGCAGTTGTGAATCACCCTCAAACTACTGCGTTTTGCATGGAGAGTGTTTTGCTGCCATAACTAAATTGTTCCACCTGATTCTGGGCTGTGTGGGAATATGGATGTGCAGAGCAGACAGTATGCACGTGGAGCAGAGACTTAGGTGCACCGAGGACTGTGCACATAATTCGGTGTCTGAGTAAATCTCCTGGTGGAGAATTAACCTCCAAAAGTGTGCTACAGAGCTATTTACTCTGCAGCTGCAAAAGCTACACGACTAAATGGCAGCCCATGAGCAGAACTGTCTGCTTCCTCTGACAGCATTAATTGCAGTTCACATCATCCAGCACCCCCGTGAAATAGCAGGTTCATGACTTTGCCTCACAGGTCATCAGCAGAGCAGTTTGGGCAATCTGAAAATCAGGTGCATTGGTATCATTCTCCTGGTTTTCAGCTGACATTTCTGAAAAGAGAGCCATTTTCTTGAATTATAAATAGAAGAACTGATCAATTAGAGTAAATTGGGGTTAGAACGGGCATTTCAGTCGTTCGGTTACGGATGAATGTCACAGCATATTTAGGTTACCTGCTTGTCAGACTCGTGAGGGTGAATGTGCTGTGTCAACTCCCCTTTGTGAATCCCTGACATGTGCGTGATGGCCACGTCCTCACGTGCTTTCAACCATTCTTTTCCAGGCAAAGCACCCCTTAAAATCCACAAGTACATCACTATCTACCCATCAAGACTGAGACAAAGAGAGAATATTTGTCTGCAAAGCCGGCTTGATTCAGCGTTCATCAGACAACACACAGGTGTCCAAGGCACGACAATACTCCTAAAATACCTTATGCTTTATTTAATATACACTATTACACCTTAAAAATGCTATGACAAACACATGGGAAGAGTTGAGGCAATCTTCTTCTTCCTTTTTAACTTAAAAAGGAAGAAGTTTGGAATTATTTTTGACTGAAGAAGCAGCTTTGGCACTTCCTGATGTTTTTCATGTTCCTAATCTCTTTTATTTTCACTCTGCCAAAGCAATCTGCTATTGATTTCTACAATGCACTGTCTCCTTCAAAGACTATACATATTTGTTAATCTAAAATAGGAAACAACTTATGGATGAGGCAATTTTTCTTTTAATACACTCTTCACGTAGAAGGCAAATACCTGATAGAACACTAAGGACATGAAGGATTAGGCTCAATGACCAACCACGCTCTCTTCTAACTCTCTGTGCCTGTATCTCCACTCCACCTCGTGCATATAAAAGCTTTATTTACATGAAATACACTGTAAATGCTTAAGTGCATCAAATTAATGAGACAACCATTTTCTAATATTAGTTGTAATAGACACCCAATTTATTTTCTTTGTTACTAATATGCTTGCTAGGTTTGTAAGAAAATAAGCTTTAAGTATTTAGCAGTCAGGTGGTCTATTATACCTTAATTTAATTACTTTGAGTCTATTATGCAATCTTTAGGTACATTATCATGTATTATTTTTCCAAGACTCCAGCACCTTTCTGTACTGTATGGAAGGTGGAGAGCAGATTCTTGATCATGAATAAGTTTCTGTATATCAGAGATTGGTTTCATTGGTTGCACAAGGTGGACACCATGCAATTTGGTTTTGGATCTGATTCTGTGAATCTCCACCTGAGAAAAATGGCTTTAACACCTTTGATACTATGGCAGTGAATATGTTTAGTAAAAGAAAAGTCTTTACTTCCCACCCAAGATTCCCTTTTTGTTACGGACTACAGTTGGCTACAAATTTGTCATCAAAAGCAGTCTTTACCTGTAAATTGACTTTTGATTAGCCATATTTTGTATTAAATATTCCTGTGTATAGCCAAGTTCATAAAATGAGAGAAAATCACATAGTAAAACAGACTTTCAGCAGTGCTGTGCTTCTCATGTGAGAGAATGAGATCTCAACTCTTACTGCAGTCATGACCAGGACATTCACAGGTATGAATGCATTGTTTTTTTAGTTTTACTCTATTCCACTTAATCTAATGAGCTCCCAAATGAAACACTTCAATATTCAGATCCCACTTTTCTTTAAGAAGAACAAAATTTAACACAGCTCCCTAAAAATAGAGTATAATTGCAAAACTCATCCAAATATCCTGTTATGTGTATATTTCTTGTTTAGTATTACTATTATTATGAAGGCCTTTGATGACTTAATAACGTAGCAACTTTGCTGACCTGATTAACATTGGGATGGATCTTTGCCTTTAAGCTGTACTGGATAAATTGTGCTAATAGATGCTTTACTCTGGGCACTTTTTTTAACCTCAGGACCAAAGAATTACAATTCCCAGCATTACTGGAATAGCAAAAATCTCTTTCAGTTTATCCCTTCAAAGTGGAAAACAAGACATTTTCAGAAGTCTTAGCAAGTCAGATGAAACCCCCAACTAAGATTCTACTAAGTACGTTTTTTGGCTGAAATGAATAATTTCTCAAAATGCTGTGATTTCTCTTTAAAAGATATTAAGGGCTAAATTTAGTTTCCAGAAAAGTGATGAACCCAAAGATATCTGTATTTTCCTCCTAAGCTTTTGAGGGATGGGACTGTGATTTCTTTCATATTTGTATGCAGCAAAGAACCAGTTCTGAGCCCTTTACAGCACAAACAAAATAATGGTGACAATGCATAATGATTAGAAAGGGAGAGAGAATCATTCCAGATTTTATAGAATGAGACACACGAAATGCCCAAAGCTAACGCAAAAAAGAATTTACATTAAAACCATAAAAAAAATTATTCCTGAGGAACTTAAGAAAACATTCCATGGTTCTATACAGGAAAGGCAATAATAAATAATAAATAGTAGAAGAGAGGCTGTTCTCCTCACTGACCGTGAAATTCCTTTCCACGCCTGTTTGTTTCTTCACTGTGCTGGGAGGCTCCAAGAGGTAAAATCTAATTTGAACTGATGATACATGTGCTTCGAGTCTGAGATTTCCTATTTTAAGTGTGCTCATTTAATACTTAATGGAGGAAATTCTGCTTTCAGCTACATAGAAAACTGCACATGAATTTTATTGATTTCTTTGAAACCACTTTGACCTTGTTTCAAATAGAGGCTGGCCTAATGTTGTTCTAGCTAGATGGAAATGTGAAGAGATGATAAGAATGTACGATTTTTCTTTTAATTGGGGTGCTTTCTGGTGTGTTTCATTTTTGATATCTGTGTTTCTGGGATGGAATATATTCATAAGCTAAGCACTATTTATTAAAAAATAGCAAATTATTGATATTATTAGAGCAGATTGAGGGTTGTTTTGGGTTTTGTTGTTGTTTGCTTCTCTTGACGTAGGCAGCATTGTATCTGTGATTTTTCTGCATGAAAACCATTGTGTTCCTTCAGGCCAAATAACCACTCTGAGGTCGATTTCCTCCTGGTGGAGTATTCCAGGTCTTTCCAAGGGAAAGGTACCATTTTTGTTGTGCAATACATTGTGCAATTAATGCCTGGGATGTAAATTAAACCTGCCCAGCAGATAAATGTGTGTTATGACAAGGCTTCCCCAACCCAAAAGTGGAGGTCATGCTCAGAACCACCCTCTGACGCTCATTTTTCAAAGGATGATTTAAATAACCCTACGTGTATCAAAAGGATCTAGATCCAGAGCAGGCAATAATAATTCATTTTGAGCAATTAGTCACTGCCCTGTCAATGCCAGCAGAGTTCAGCAGGAGTTTCATGGGTACAAAAATGGGCTTCATCTTATTCAAGCACTAAGGGTTGCTAACAGTAGTAAGAACTACAGTTCCACTCTAATACTTTAATTTCAAGTGTGCCCAGATTTTCTAAACCTAGACTTAGTCTCTGCTCCCCTGCATCAGATTTACAGTGAGATAAGCTAGTAAAATCTTAGCTGGCACAAAAGTGCTGTGGCGGAGTAGAAAACGTGGTCAGAGGCCACCTCTTTTCATCTCACTGTCATTTGCTTCTTCACAGTAACATGAACAGCCAGCCCCCACACACTAAAAGTGATGAAATTTTATGCAGTAAGGGCTTTACCACTTTCAAGGTCTCCCAGCCACATATTTAACCAGGGTACGTCACAAATTCGGGGCTGATTCAAACCCAACTATTCCCAAAGTTGTCCCATACCACTCCAGATTTTTAAACTTTGTGCTGCAGCTGAGATATAAATCTCTGTATGCATTCCCTAGCATCCATTTTCCATGGAAGTCATTGAGACTGGAAAATAGGAAGGGTCAGACTTTCTCACAAGATTTCACATTCTCCTTGGTTCCTGCCAACTCCGAACTGACATGGGAGCAGTCTCTCCCGAGGAATTCTGCTGCCTCTGGTTCTGGTTGACATCAAGAAGTGTTGAGGTATGAGTAAAAAGTTAACATTTCCCCCCTCTGAATCTCAAATAGCGCACAAAGTTCAAATGCAGTCACAACCAGACGTCAGTTGTAAGTTCTCCATGTCCCTGCTACAGATATTTCATTTCTAAAAGCAGCCTGTTAATGTCAAACATTTCCATTCTAGCATTCAGAGATTATGAGTTTGTTGCAGCAGCTGTAATCTTCCTGTATTTCAAGGGAAATATATTAGGAGACGTTTTAAATGCATTTTCCTCTATTAACATAAATCTTGGCATCTTGTGTAATAAAGTCAAACAACAGGACATAAATTACACCAAAAGTCCTGAAACAAGAGAGAAGTCCTAAACGAAAAATAAAATAAAATTAAGATTTCAGGTTTAAAATTTTGCGTGGGAATGCAATTCCTCACACCAGGTAGTCCTTCTGTCATCAGCACACAAAAGCTGAGGTGCTACTTATGGGACACGAGACTTTTCACCAGAAGGCTTCAATCCCTGCAGCTCCACAGTGTGTGGAAAACATGACTCTCCACTGTCTGGCTGCTTCTTGGTGGCTTCTGCAGGGCAAGTTCCATGGAGACACTGGAAACAGGCTGGAATCTCCGTTTCAAGGTTTTTTTCCCTTATGGATAGCTATAGTCTAGGTTGCTCAGAGCAAATTCAACTTAAACAGCATGTGTCGGAGCACCCTCAATGTTGTTTAAACTCTGCAAGGATGATAGTGCCCCACGAGAAAACAGAGATGGTGATTGATTCTTTCGTTAATTCAGCTAAATGTTTTGGGTGATCCCTTCAATTAAAGCCTCCGGATTTACACTCCATATTTAGTTAGATTGTTGTCATGCCCTAATAGCAACTCAGGCTTGTTAGGGACTTATTTATGGAAACTTCCTTTTGTTGCTGTGAGTCTACAAATGATCTATTGTATGCCCAATTGTTTCAGATACTCTAGTTTACATGACCTTTCTTCTAGCTGCGTAGCTAAACTCAACACAGGCTGAGAAAATGCCATGAACATTATTTCAAATAGAAGAAATTTCCATGCAGCCTTAATCCCAGTCTTCCCGTTTTTGCCACCGCTTTGTTCACCCACTCCTCTTCTTTGATTTGATGCCTATTTCTGTTATCTAATGCTTTGTTTATTGACTACATAGTTTCCAAGTGAAAATAAGAAAGGAGGGAATTCAGAAGAAAGGCATTACTTTAGGAAACACTGTGGATGTGCTGAGGTCAGTGTAGTAAAGCTCTTGATATAGTAGCAAATCCAAGAACACTTTTCCTGCCAAGGAACAAGTCTTTGTGTGCATGTCATAGCACTCACTCTCCCACTCCCCCAGAACTTTCTCGCACCGTTAGAAAGCTGAAAACTAAAATGAAGGTAGAGTTTCTGGGGTTGTGCACACCCTGTGCCTGAAAATGCTCTATTTTTGACTCTCATTCTTTCTTTCTTTTGGCTTGCTCAAGTGTATTTTTAGTGATTTCTTCCACGCATAACGTTTGATAAGGAGCCAAGTTGGAATAAGGTCTGCAGTCTGTAAGGACCGAAGCTCTAGGTAACCATGCTGGCTTCTGGAAGGGGCTCCAGGAGGAGCTGAGGCAGGTGGGACACTGGGCTTCTCTCACAGATGTTAAACAAGAGTCCTGCTAGAAGGCCAAACAGCAGCAAGGTTTCCTGCAGCAGCCCTTTACACCATTCAGGGATAAATAAAGGGGAGGCATGCAGGGGCTTTTCTCTGGGCCAGGGAGCTGCATCTTCGTGCGTGCTGTAAAACCCACAGAAGTTGAGTTCTGAGTACTTTAGTTCACGTGGCCCAAGCTGCACCACCATCCGTGCTGGAAGCAAGTGGTGGGCAGCGATGCCACCCCTGCCTCTTTCCTGAGCATCCTGTGACGCCAAGAGGCTCTGAAGCCACAGCTCATCGTGCAGGCTGAGTCAACAGCCTCGTCACTCTTCTCCACTCGCCCTTGCACTGCTTCTGTTGCAAGCTGCCTTCTGCACTGAACAGCTGCCATCGCCCTCACAATCACTCAGTACCAAAAGGGAGGCATTTCGCCCAGAGTGTTAAAGAAATGGTGACAGTACTGTACAGAGCTCTTCCTCTTTTCTTTTTGGGAAATAAGGACCCTGAGGTCACCCAATCTGCCCTGTGACAGTTCAGCTATACCTGCTCTTGACAGACGTTTATCTTGCGGATGTGAGCCTCCTGTGATTCTTCCACCTTCCCACAGCAATCTGTTCCAGGGGTCTGTCATCCCTGCTGCTGGATGTTTGGCCTTAAGGTCTAACTGAATGCTCCTCACTGCAATTTTAAGACCATTGCTTTTGTTGTGAGCACAACTACATTTTAAATGTTAGAAAATGCTACTTGTTGCTTTCTCAGTCCTAAGGAGCTCCAAGTAGAGTGGAGTGATTACTGCAGATGATACTTGGTTTTAAACTCATTGGTATGACAGTTTCCCTATTTGCCACAGGCTGATTTGACTCATGGTCACAGCTTCTGAGTCATCATAACCCTCAAGTCCTTGCTGGACAAAGTGATTCTCGGCCAGACAACCCCCAGGCTGTGTTCACGCCATTAATGTCTTCTGCCTCATTGCCACAATTTCCACTTGTCCACGTTGTATCACAACCTCTTTCTAAATAGAAGTGGTCTTTTCCTTGAAAGAACAGTCATCTTACACCACTTCTCTAAATCACCAGGATCATTTTGAATTCTTATTCTGTTCTCTGAACCTTTCTTGTCCATCCCAGCATAAAAACATATTTTCCAACCCATTATGAAAATTATCAATTATTTAACTGCCCCTGTCAGAGCTCAGGGGCTAACACAGAGTATTTGCAAATTGTCCTATTGTCTCTCTTCCCCTGTTTCTTTTCTCTTCTCTGTTCAGTTCTTCTCCTGAATCATTTTCCAGGTAGATCCTCTTTGAGATTTTCCTCTGCATGCAGTTTTCTCATAAATAGCTCCTCACTGAACTGTGAGGACTGGCTCTTTATTATTTATTCAAGGCCGAGTGTTTCAATTCTTGAAAAACGTCCTTGATCTCACTGCAAAGCACCAAAATACTAAAACTCGCTTCAGAATACATAGCAAAATTGTTGCAAATTGCTTTGGTACTTCAGGTTAAAATCCAACGGTGATTTGAGGTTTCAAGTTTAGGTAACTTCTGCTTTTTTCATTCTTCTGAGCATCTTGGTGCACGATGCATTCAGTCGTGTCCAGCACCTGGCTTAGCTATATCTTATTTTTATTTGTCTGCTTCTTCTGACCACAAAAACAAGCCTGGCCAACAGAAAGGAAGCCATCATCCCTAGCAAAGGCTGGGTCAAGATGACTATAATAAGCAAACCTAACAAAGTTAATGCAAATAAGATTTGCAGAGTCTATTACACTGAGTACCTTAGTGAGTGATTCAAGCCAGGGTGAAACTTTCTGGGAATGTGCACTGGGCTGAACCAGAATGGGTTATCCTTGGAATCCTCTTGAGCCTGAAAAGTTAATTTCTAACTTGTGTCATTTTGTCTATTCTAGTGAAAACTTTTTCTTTGAAACTTGGAGTCACACTATGGTCTGTGTTTTTATTACTAAGCAAGAAATTTATGACTCTTGGATATAAAGATGAGATGAAAATGTAACCAAACACATTACAAAGACTCAAAAATATAAATATGAAATACAAGCAATGCTTTCTATTTTACTTTTTTTTTTTAAGTTACAAGCCCAGTTCCATCGGCTTGCGAAGAAATCCCTCCATTTGAGGTGAAATATAGGTCATGATTTTTGAGTCCTTGGGCTTGGCAGCACGATTTTTGGCCTGTAGCTCAAAATGGAGCTGGCCATCTGCACTTTGGGAATCCATTACCGTTGTCAGAATCACACAGGGTATTATAGCAACTGCCCAAAGCAAAACAAAACCAAACCAAAATACTTCAAGATACTATAGTCATTGTATCCATCTGTCTAGCTATTTATAAACTAGTTTGCTGAGGTACTCCACACATTCTGCAGGCAATAACTTGCCATTCCTGTTTATTTTTGCAGGTGTCCTTGAACCATGTTTAAAAAAGCAAAACGGCACAGAGTTGAGAAGGGGAGAACTTGTTTGCTGCACTGAGTGAAACAGTAGGTCCTTTTCTCAGAGCCTGAAAAATGATACAGCGACTGCAGTGAAGAATTTCTGGAGTTCCATTAACTTGACACTTTGGGGAATACTAATTGAGCTTTCAGTAGTTCAGCACTGTGAGAGTGGGGTAAACCAATCCAGGGAAACCATCAGCCGTGGGGAAACCAATTTCCTCTCTCCAACTTATTGTTCCTGTATGTCAAAGGTGATCCCAAGAGATTCTACTTGTTGCTGACACATTCCAGAAATCATTTAATTGTCCCCCCTCTTTTTTTTTTTTTTTATATTTTTTAAATTGGCAGAAGCAGGCAAGAGAGTTAAGTATCCCAAGGGCAAAAGAGAAAGCTTATGAAAGAAATGTTGAGAAGAGAGGCAAGATAGCTAAGAAAGGGCACAAATGCGAAACCTGCTTGTTTCCGCTGCCCTTGGAATACTGTGCTGTCCATGGATATACCTGTGAACAAATAACTAGTGCATCTGCAAAAAGATTATTTACTTGACTGCTCTCTCTGCTGATTTGAAATAGAGTAGCTCTGTCGAACTCATCAGAACTCTGTCTTCGTTAGACTCTGGCTGCTGAGCTCACCACAAAACTGAGACAGAAGGTCCTTGGAACACGAAGCTGTGAGATAAATGTTGCTAACGTGCTGAAGGTGTGCCTGCCCCACGCAGTGGGGATGTGCCACATGTAGCCTTGCTCTCCAGCTGTGTTTGAGGAGCTATCAGGAAATGAAAGAACTGCACGAGAAGTAAAACCCTTTCCATTTCTCCTCCAAACCAGAGTTATCTGGCTGTCCCTGAGAGGAACAGTGAAGTCCCTTGACAGTCACAAACACTTTTCACTAAGCAGGTGTTGCACCAGTGAACGTGCAGAACGAACAACAGGCATCTCCTCAGTGCATTTCTTTTTCCTTTCATACAGTCAAAAAGGAAAACGCACAATTTGCATAATTCCTTTATAAAACTAGTCCCTCAGCAGTTTCAAAGACATTGCTTCATCTCCTCCTCGTTTCCTGCAGGGACATTACTGTCATCTGGAAAATTTAAGTCCACCTGACAACAAATTTTCTGGTTGAAACTGACAGCAACACAGCAACAGCTTTCAAACATTCTTTGCACTGCTTGGTTAGGAAGCCAGGATTAAAGATATACTGTGTTTCTCTACACCACTGAAAGCCTGTACTTTAATGCTTTAAATCTTCTGAAGTTGTGTGCCAATAATACCATATCTGTCACTGGCAATAGTATTCATTCTCCCAGTGGCAGAATTCAGCCACGGGAGAACTTACTGTGGTTTTCCTCATGTTGTGGCAGATCCACAGTAGGTCATAATTTCTCACCTACTAGGTATTTTCCCTGAAATTTCAACACACACAACTCTTCCTCACTTCTTTACGAAGTTTAGCAGGCCTGTCAACACTGTTACCCCAGGATCTCACATTAATTAATCTATCCTCACAGCACTCCTTTGTTAGACGCCAGGTTTTTCAGAGAGCTCAGACTCAAATTTTTGAGTGCTGAACACCTAAATCGGAGCCAGATTTTCTGAAAAACTGAGTTCTCTTTTAGTTTCTTAAAGAAGGTGCAAATTTTTCAAAGTTTCCAACAACCCTAGCAGCAGTGTCTGCTGCCCAGATTGTGTGAGAAGTTGAGCACTCAGTGTGCTAAACTCCTTTTCTACCTATGAACATTACATTTTGGTGCCTAAAGCGGAGGTGATTTCCTTGTAAAGTCTGACTGTCAGAGTGGGAAGCTGAGCTCTTTTGAAAATCTGGATTTCTATTGTCAGGTTATCACTGCTTTGCAGGAGACAAACTGACAGCTAGAGTGAGGGCCCAGAGCAATGGAACATTTGTGTAACAGGTGGAAATGAGGATTCAGGCTGTCGAGCCACCCATTTCTGTCCCTGTACGTACTGGGAGCTGGGCTGCAGTGCGGCTGGCTTGTATCAGCGTGTGTTCAGCTCCAGGGAGAATGTCACTTCACGGGCTGTGACGTGGGCATGGGCTAAAACACGAGCTCGACAGCATCCTGCGTGATGACAGAGCTGCTGCATGAGACACGGGATGAGGCAGAGCGAAGCGAGTTCCTGGAAAGCTGCAGTGTAACACTTTGCCCTCCTCCTACACAGTGGAAATGACAAATACAGATGTAGTATCTGTGCTTACGTCTCAATCCTACAAAGGAAAAAAGTGGGTTTTTTTGTTTGTTTGGTTTTTTTTTCTGTGAATTTTTTTTCCTGATAATTACTATCTTTTACTGACTCTGGCTCACAGCTTGAACACAATGCCCCGTGGTGTAGATTCATCCATGGCAACTCTGTGAGCCCATAAAGTGATTGCAAGTCACCAAAGGGCTCCTGCTCAGGACAACCCCAGAAAGAAAGAAAGAAGCCCACAGGTCTGACTAAACTGGTAAGCACAAATATCCAGTGCTGAATGACACAGGGGAAGAAAGCAAGAGTGGGAAATAGCCTCAATCATCCACACTGCTCACTCATCATGTTGCCCTATCTTTGTTCTGGACTGTGCTAAGTAGCTACCTCTGAGACAAATCAGGCTCAAGTGGAGTTAGCTCTCAGAAGAACTCAGGGCTAAGAACCAGTCTTTAAAGTCTATTTTGTGTAGCAGCAGAGGCATAGCCACAAAACCTTGCCAACAGAAAAGTTAATCACTCAAAGCATGCACACATCTCAGCTGTTTCACTTCTCTTTCCCAAGTGACCCTCTTCAGTGCTCTCTTGGTGAGATCTGAACTTTATTGTTTCACATGGAGCAGCCACGCCTAAGGCTGAAAACCCACCACAGCCATGCCCAAAGCAGTGGCAAAGCTCAGTGGTTTTGGTGGCTCAGGAGTTTGGCTCAAAGGAGAGACTGTACAAAAAAACTTTCTGTTAAGATACAGAATCCTCCCCCTCTTTGAAAACGTAGGCAGAGCTAATTTTCAAGTATTCCTTTTTAAGCTCTGGCAATTGTTAGGCACCAAGTTTTTTACTTCTAACAAAAGTGTCTCAGTTTCTAAGGGTCCAGGGCAAGCTGGGGAAGGCCACAGTCACAGATGTGCTAATCACCAACAGTGCAGGTAGAGACTGGTGGTTGCTCATCCTCTATAAAAGCAGCTGAAGCAAGTTTCAAGGTGGGCCTAAACTCTGAAACCCAAGGTAGAAGTACTTCACAGTTTCCCATTATCTCTCCTCCTCCCAGTCACGCAGGCAGTTCCTTGTCCACTCCCCCCCTCCATACAATATCTTAAATTTCAAAAAATATTTCCAACCAGGCTGTGTTAATGTGACAGATGGGAATTCTCTGTCAGCTCCCTTCTGGTGAAAGATTTATAAGGTGTTGTATGGCTTCAGAAGGCAGCATATTAGAAAATTGGGAGGTGGAGGGTGTAGAGGGAGAAGCTTTCCTATTTTAATTTTAAGCAGTAGGAGCACGAATAGAGTGAGTCATAGCTCTTCAAACATGAATCCCAAAGCAAATATCGAAACGGGAAGAGGAGAAACACAGATTAGGCAGACAGAACAAACAATGCTGTGAAATCCCTGCAGACCTGGATGGCGATTTATCTGCAAAATGCCCAGGGAATTGCATGAGGTGCCACACATGGGTGTTTTAGCCACAGACGAAGGTGGTTCATTGCAGGTGACTTGGGACATGAGTGGAGCTGTACTGATGGGCTGCAGAACGGCCAGGGGGGCACAGCTTGTGCTCCCAGTCCTGCAGGGAGGGAGGGATGGAGGGTGTGCAGAGCCCAGGGGGAGCTGCCTGCTCCACAGCCAGCTGGGGTATTTACCCAGCCTGGAAAGAGGGAACAGTAATTACCATCACACTGAACACGAAGGGTGCGTGGGGAAGATATTTCTAGTTATGCCCACAACCCCTCCTGGCAATATCACTACCATGAGCACTCCCATCGTGTAATGGTATCCCAGCAACGGGGCTGGAATAACACCTCATGGATAGAGAGGTACCTGTGCAACACTCAAAGCCCTTCACAGAGACGACAGCCATAATTATCCCAAGGGCTAATTTTGTCAATTAAGGAGGCACTGGAATACCAGTGACGTTTTTGCCAACCAAAAGGAGGGAACAGATGTGCGCTTTTCCTGGAGTCATTATTTATTTGTTTTGGCCAACAGCAGGTTCTAGTACGCTCTCCTGGATGGTTTCACCACAACATCAGCCTTGATTACCTGCACGGAAAAACACGGTTTAGCTCATAAAGAGGCACTATCTTTATGTGTTTCATTACATGGTGTTATTTAGAGATCCAGAACTCTCTTGGTTGCTGTGGTCCAACACACCTTTAATCTAAATTATTTTGCCACTGCCAGATTGCACAGTTAGACAGCAAGGCATGCTTTCCTGTTTGCTTAACTGGAGCCATTGCACTTCAATGTTTACTAGCATGGCTGAGAAAAATTCCAGGAGGGCTGGCTTTGGTTTGGAGTTTTTATTTAACTATTTTTTTTTTTTTTGCATTAGCATTTGCTTATTTGTCAAAGTTGAAATGTTTTGAAGAGATGGTTTGGTTTTGACAGTTTTTCTTCACAACCCAGGAAGCTTTGGGATCAGTCAGCACAAAGGCTGGGTTTCTTAGGGCTCTTGGCATTGCACTGCCTGTGGGGAAGAGAGCCAAGATGTCTGCTTCAGAGCCCTAGTCCCATAGCTTTTTCTTTTTATAGAGAATTTTAAAATATGTCTCTCGCCAGAATATTACCAAAATTCAAACCATCTAAATTTTCTCTTAAGCAGAATCACCTTTCAATGCAGAACTGCAATATTTATGCACTTAACACCATTGCCAGAGGCACAAAAGTACAAAGGGGTGCTATTTGGAATATTATCCAGCACTTACTTGTATTACAAACAATAATGCAGTGTCTTGCTAGAGCACATGGGAGACAGAAGTTCTCCCCTCACTGATTCATTGCCACCCAGATGACAAAGTCTAACTGGAAATGAATGCACCTTGTTGGACCTGGGATAGATTCCAGACGCCTCTCGCTGTCTTTCCTGGCCCAAATGGTCTCCAAACTTTAGCAGCCATGATATTTTTAGACCTCTCTAGCATCTTAGAGCTTTGTAGCAGGCCTTGGAGGTGGAGGAAACCCTGCAAGCCCTCATTTCGTAAAGGAGAAGGCTGGAAGCAGGAGGTTGCCAAAGATCACAGTGAGGTTCCAAGGCAGAGCCAGGAGAGCAGGACAGATGGCCACCCTTGCAGGAGACAGGAGCTGTGTTATTTCTGGCACGCTCAGGCACCTCCGTTCTGCCAGCCTCCACTCTAGAAGCTGGGATGGCTACAGGAGCCCGTCATTTTCTGTCCAGAAAAGTCACAGCTACTTCATGCTATGAAAAAGAATCCACACTATCCCCCTAAGCCGGATACATTTCAGGAGAAAGTGAAACAACTTGCCAAATGCTAGGAGCCAGCGCAGAACCACGCTGAGAGCAGAGCTCCCCATCCCTTCGTGCTCCTGCTGCGCCCCACAGGGATTTAGGGACTAAACATTTCATTTCTGCTGCAGAAAGGACTCTAGTGTTTTCCCAGAAGCTTGGTATTGTGCAGTGGCGTTCATCTTACAGGGTACAGAGAACTTCAGCATTCTAGCATTTACAGGGTTTTGAGGACCAGTGAAACGCACTGTCTGCACAGCATCTGTCACCACGGCCTGCAAGCACTCCTTTCCAGAGAGAGGAACAGCTGTAGCACAGTAAAAGCTGTAGTAAATACACGCCATATAGCTGCACACTACATTAGAAGCGCCGCGGAAAGCAAATCAAGCACATCCATTTCTTCCACAGCCTCCTGCCATCTGCAGCGGCCTAGTTTTGCTGCTGGCCTGGCAGAACTTGCTTCTCTCAAACTGCTGAGGCTGCACCTGCTTACTCAGGGCTGGTGAATTTGACTTTCAAGCATAAAATTACCCTTCCATCTCCAGATCTGTTTTCGCTGCAGTTCACGGGCTATGAAAAATTAACTACAGTTCTGCAACAGAGGCATCTGCCTCGGCATAGAAATTCAGGGTTTGAGCTGCAGCTGAATTCAGCGCTTGAGAATCATTTCAAATGAAGTCTTCTAATTCTCTCTTTGGTTCACTTTGAGAATATGGCAAAACTGCACCTAGGCTCATCCTTCAAGTGAAGTTCTTTGTCACTTCTTGAATTACAAATATGAATCAATGTGGGAATGGCAAGCAACACCAGTTTGCCTGTCTGGATGTATTTCACTCTAGAGCTATTTTCTAGGCATTATTCTGCCCTGTGAAACCTCTCATGATAATCTTTGCTCTTGGTGTGTGTTTGCATAGCACCTAAAACAACCTGGCCAGGTGTGCTGAGAACTGAAGTGCTACAACTGTGGAAGCAAATCAGTTTGGGAGGAGCAACAATAATTGAGTCCAGTTTCTTTTTCAGATGTGGCTCCCAAGATTAAGCTCAGATGTCTAAAGAGAAGAGCTTACAATGAACAATTTCTTCAGCTGGGGCTTTACATGCACTATAAGGACACAGCATGCTTCAGGTAACTATATTTGTCAAATTTGGGTGCAGTTTGGTCAGCAAATAATTAAAATAAGAGACAGATGGCTAAATAGAGCAAGACAGAATGAGGCGGGGGGGAAATGAAGTTTCCTTAGGAAACCAGGATCACAAAGACAACAGTGAATTGGAACGTTTGGATTCACATATTTTCTCCTTGCACATTTTTTCTTGTGACAGTTCACACTTTTCCAAAAATACCTCTCCCTTATTGCTTTTCCCTTACCAATTAGACTTGTGCTTCTTGTGTAATTAAATCTGCACCTCCCAATTTCTTAGAGATGGAATTACAGTGTAAAAAGTAATGGACTACAGTAAGTTAATGTGGGATTAGAAGAGGAAACACAAAGCACATTTGAGATACTTTCTCACTAATATATAACACAACAATACAGATGAAACAAAACCATATTCCCATATCAAATCAGACCTATTTCAGTCTTAGCAAACTCTGCTTAAACTTTGTTGTGAGTTCTTTTCCCTCTACACTCCAGTTTAAGCAGAACCAAAGAGTCCCACAAATCTCGTTATAAAATGTATTCTTGCAAGACTTCCAAACTATTTTAGGATGTTCTGGAACTTTTGAGAAATACAATCAAAATAGATTTTTTGTGTTCCTTCCTAACCAAGTTATGTGAAAGTTTGAGATACCATCCTAACAGCAAAATCTCTTACACAAGAGAACAGTTTTATAAGAAGACAGTTGCAAAACAGTTCCCTTTTATTTCTTTAGTTTTGAAGAAACAACTTGAGATTTATAAGCCATCTCCTTCCTTGGCATTTCAAAAGGTGAAACATGCTTATATACAGTGGAGCAGTATCGTGGCCTCAGTTCAGCACAATTCCTGGTATAATGATACAGGACAAAAACATTGCAGAGGGCATTTGTTGACCCTTTGTACAAGGCTGTACACCAAGGTAGCAAATCTAATTTTAAAATAAAGCCAAAGTTGTGATGGGAAGACTGCTTCATCTCCATCTTGGAAATGTTCCACCATTCCCATCTGCACAAAGGAAAAACAGGAATGAAACCGTGAGGATTTATGAAAGGCTGAGGCTGAATACTGGCAAGTTTTTAATATATACTTCTCAAATCTTCAGCCCCTTGGGAATACGGCATAATGGGCTGATAGTGCCCATGTCCAGATGTAAGTTGTATAGTGTTAGAAAGAAAGGATTCCTCTTTACTCTGATGAAGTGTACAGTTTGATAAACTCCCCCAATAAACTCTCCTTCAGCTATTAAGAGCTGAAATATTGTGCTTTTGCTGGATAACTCATAAGTTACACAGACATAAACATCGCATCATTAGCATGGCCAGTATCAAACGTAGCTGTAAATCATGAAAATACAGCTTTTATTTATAGATCATGGCTTGTAATTTTGAAAATTTATGTTTAGATAAACAATTTTCCCCCTCAGGAGTGAATAATTAAATCATAGCTTTAAAAACTGGATTTCAGCACCACAGTAAATTCAGGGCTTGCTGATTTTCTCGGGGTGTAGGAATGTACTCTGGGCTCTGGCTGACCACTCAGGTATATTATTCTCAATTTCAGTAGCTGGAAACAGGCAGTCCACTGCTGCACATGTCAAAATTATTTGTACTGCTAACAGTCTCTCTCAAATTGTTCCATACTCAGTTTTGCTGGTGTTTTCTTCTTTAGTCTTTTAATGGGCTCGGACTGTGCAGAGTGATGCATGTTTATAGCACGGCGTCTTCTCTCTCCATCAGCTTCATTCCAGAGCAACCTGCCAAGCAAAGAGAGCAGCCAAGGAGCTTGCAGAGCCCCTGCTGAGAGCTCTGTCACCCTACCTGCCCCGTCACTTGCATCGGCTGGCCCCAGGGCAGCTGCTTCTCCATCAGCCTGTCCACCAGTGGGGCTGGGAGTGGCACAGGGCAAAGCCCTGCTGGGAAATGCAGTCTGTGGCTGCGGGGAAACCGGGGGCCAGGTGATGGAGATCAGCTGATGGCAGCATTCCCTTTAAACTGCAAGCCCCGGGGCTGCTTGGGGCAGCCTAAGCTTGGCAAGGATGCTCTTTGGGGAGTAGGATGCAAGGTCAGAAAGACTGGAAGGAGCCACACGACAAAGGTAAGGGTGCTGCACAGAAACCAGTAACTGTGTGGGGATGTTCCTGGAGGGAATGCTGATTTTGTGTCTGGATACACAATGGGCATTTTCACGTCTACCCCTCGCTTACATCAATTCCATTAATGTAACAAAAACTTGGATTTATGCTAGTGGAAAGCAGCCCAAGAAGCAGTGAGAACTATTTCACGTTATGCAGTCTTGCAGGAGGGAATCTGGGGAAGGCTCTGTCTCATGGCCAGAGCTAAAGGAGCAAAGCAGAAGCTCTTGGGGAATTCAAACTGGACTGGCTGGGGCAATTTTTCTGCTTTGCATTTCTTGTGTAGAGAGCTACTTGAAAAATTTCCAGCTCACTATTTTCTTTCTTTTTTTTTTTTTTTTTTCCTTCTGGAAAATGCCAATTCATGAAAATCAACAAGTTTCATGGGAATATGCTGTTTTTTAAAATAAAATATTTTCATTGCACAGAAGAGCAAAAAGAGAATGGCGATGACAAGGTCAAGGAATGTTCTGATATTTCATTTCAAGCTTGTCAGCTTTAACATTTCATCTTGCATAAAATTTTAAACAGGGGCAAAAACGAAGCATGACTTATTGAAGTAAGAAAATTAGTTTATGGTTAACTTTTGTAGCTGCATTGAGCTGGAAACAGGGTGTGCTGAAAATAACAGGCCTTTTGTGAAGCTCCAAAATCTACTGCTGTTGGTCTCAATAGGGATTTTTATCCCGGTTCAAGGAGCTTGAAACGGGAGAGGGTAGAGCTGTGAATGCCCAGTGGTCGATGCCCACTTGAGGAATCAAGGTACAGCTGTTATTAACGAGTTTGAAAGGGGACATCGGATCATTGTGTATCCCTAGGCATGGCACTGCAGCTTGCTGCTAATGCCTTTCACACAGCTGTGTTATACACAGCTTGGGATAGCCTTGGGATTAGCTGCTTTGCCTGGAAAATCTACTCTAAAGCTTTAATTCACACCTACCCCTTTCAAATACTAACATTGGATTACTTGCGTGTCCCATTTTATCTTGTGGGAGTGTGACTTTAATAAATCCTTACCTGTGGCCAGCGAGGCTCCCAGCCCATTTCTGTGAACAGAATGAATTCATCTATCCTTCTGAAGGGATAAGATATAAAGTATCACCAATTTTGTTTTTAATTAGTGGTCTCAGCTCAAGAACACGACTAAGCAAGTTCAGGTTCTCTAGCTGCTCCTGTGCTTTTCCTTTTATTAGGACAATGATTTTGATTTCTTGGAGGGCTTTTGGGTTTTTTTCTTTTTGTAGTTGTGGAGCAGGAGTGAGCGGTGTTACAGGGGTTGAATGTTTGACTTTAAAACTTACAGTAAGTTTTGGCTTGTCCTGGAGAATGAAATATATGTGAACATGAAATACCTGTAGAGAATAAAATGCTTTTTTAAAATTTAGAGATTCGTGGTCAGCTTCTGGGCTACAAGTATTTCTTTTTCTGTATTTAGTCTAAATGAAGCAAAGGAGCCGATCTGAACTCAATTTAATGAAAACCTGCTCTTGAAATATGGCTTTTATGCAGAAAGTGTCAATTTTGTAACAGAGTTATACATTGACTGCTTCCTACATGCAAACTGTTCCTATGTTGAGGCCAGAAGTGTTAAATTCAGCACATGCTTCTTGTCTGGAGATGGAAGAGCAGCTCAGAGCACTCTGTGAGGGCCATGTGTCGAAGCTGGCACCTCACTCATACCCCTTCTTTTATGTGACAGCAGACAGGCCTGATGTGAATGCCTGTCTGAACAGCATGGGAGCAGATCTTTGGAGGGTATCTTCCCCACTTCAAAGGCTCCTCCCACCATGTGAGTCAGGCATTTTCTATAATTTATCTAGCTCTGCTCTTAACTTATTTTATTCATACCCAAGGGTCCAAAGAGCCTTTTATGATTTGTTTCACAATGCCTTTCCTACATGCTTTGGAGAATGAGCCGAGAATCCAGTTTATGACAAGGTTCACTCTCACCACTCAATCACAGAATATGCTCAGTTGGAAGGGACCCCAAGGATCAGTGGCCCAGCTCTGGGCACTGCAAAGGATGGGAAATATCTGATGTGATCTAATTTATATTCAGCTTCAGCCACACAACCTGGGTTACAGCAAATAGAAGGTGATCTCTGTATATTGTAGCCGAATAACCCTTGGGATGATCTAAATTTTCCTAATTCATTATGGTGCATGTTTGTGAGCACATGGGCCTTCAGCAGCTTTTCTTTTTTTTTTTTTTAATTGCCTTGATTATATTTTTTTTAAATTTAGTTTGGCTCAGCTGATGGAAAAGAGGCCACTTTATTTCCTGTGCTGGAGATCAGGTGTACGTCCACGTGCTATGGATCAACTGCAGATGCAGCACTGATATACTAAGGCAACGCTTTTTTTTTGTCCTCCTCTCTGGGGCTAACTAAGCTGTGCCATCTGTTCCTGCATGCTGGACAGGGCCCAGGGAAGTGTCAAGCAGAGCAATGAGGTCTTAGAAAATGAGAGGTGAGGGTGGATGAAAAGGAGGGTTCCAAGCAGGGCAGAGGAAAGGGAGGCCAGAAAATGATGAGCAGAAAGGGAAATATGCAGGAATGGGAGAACAGCCGTGTCCTACCTGTCTTTGTGTAGTCTGTGCTGGCTTGGTGTGACTCTCATTGCAGTTTCAGTGGTAACTCCACTTACAGGGGAGCTGGGAGAGAACCGAGTTTAGGAACTCAGCAAGTGAAGAAATGCAGGAAGAGTCCCAGGTGAAGAGATGCAGCCCTTACCAGAGACTGGACTTTGCTTGTCTGACCTTTAAAACATGCAGGTCCTAGGAAAAACTGTGTTTTAAATGGATGTGAACGACTTGATGCCATGAAAACAAAGGTGGTGCCTGGCTGCAGTCAATGGAAAACACTGAGAAACCTTCCTAGGTAGAAAATGTTCTGGACTGAAGGTTTAGCATTTGGGCCTGAACTAGTCAGTGATTTTTTTGCTGTTTTCCTAGACTTTTGGCTTGACTCATTTGCGAGTGGCCCTTCTCCAAGAAAAATGTTATGCTGTTTCTATGGGATACACAACAAGTCAAAGTTTTTTTCAGGATCTGATAATCCTCCTTTCCTTGTATGCCAGCATATGGTACTATGTGATCCAGCAACTATCTGCTAGCTGCTGGTCCTATATTCTGATCCTTGCCCATAAACACCACGTGCAGTCTAGAAAATAGGGACAACCTTTAAGAGTTTAGTAGCAAATGAATTCCCTGAAGACACAAAGCCTGTCCCGATGAGACACTTGGTGTGCTAGATAAAGCTTCAATATATATGGTAGAGAATGAGGACTTGAGGGACAGTACAAGGTGCAAGTTGGTGTGAGAGGTCTGAAAGATCGACGTTCCTTTTTCTTGTTTCTGACACAGGACCATCTCCCACCAGGTTCAGGCAAGAAACTGCCTCTTCTGCTGAGTTCAGTCTCTACATATTTCAGTGTCAGTCATGGAAGTCTTGGTGACATTACCTGAAGCAATAATGAAGTGTGTAATTCTATAACAAGAACTTCACTTCATTATCTTGAACCTGCAAATCTTGTTGCAGAACCTGTAAGAAAAATCGTGTAAGGCACTGAAGCCCCTTCAGACAGGGAATGTGATCATGATGGCTTATAAACCAGGATGTGAAACTTCAATCTGACAGTTTCACAAGCCATTTGATACCACACAGGCCATAGTATAAGCCTATGTTTTATTTCTGATTCCCTGATGTGGGAAATGAAAGATAGACAGTTTGAGCTCTTGGAGCTGCATTTTGAGCAAGGACAAATACCTGAAAAGGAATTCAACTAAATCATAAAACACTAGGTTTGAAATCAGGACGGCTATACAGAGAAGTATTCTAGAATAGTCATTATGCTTCGAGTTAACGCTATCTCTCCTTATTTCAGAGCAAATTCCTTCTCCTCTGGGAATGCTCTTTGCAGGATGTCTTGGCAAGACAGCTCCTTGCAGGATGTGGTCACCTCAGAGCTGCCTATCACTGCAATGTGCTGAAGATGAATTAGGTTCAATGTACTTCTAAGGCTGTGCTTGCTCATCTTTGCCCATTAGCAGAACAAATTCTGCACATCTTCTCTGACACACTCATAGCTGCAAAATCCCTTTGTATGCAGGCAGAAATACTGCAGGAAAGCCCTTTGGCATGGGCAGCAGATTTAAACTTCTCATCTGGCTTAAGCTGCCCTAACTAAACCGTGTGGAGCAGGGTGTCTGTATTTGTTAGTAGTAAATCTTCACATTTACAGGAAAAGCAGGATGCTTTTTACTTAACTCCTTTTTCTGGAGTGACTTCTGACTAGATGTCTGTCTATAGTCTTGGTTCTTGAGAGGAAGCACCCTTAATTCTTACTGCACCCTTGATTCTTACTGCACCCTGATGCTTGCAGGCAGGTTTAGTGTCTCAGCCGTCCTGGTTTCCACAGGAAAAGGCCATCAGGTATATATTTAAGGGCTAATAAGTACCCCTGGGATATTGCATGGAGATGTTCCCTCAGCCACGTTGTTCTCCGGGACAGAAGTTTCTACAGGGGAGAGCTATTTCAGATGAGTGCTTCAGTGCCAATGGGAAAAACATAGGGAGAGAGTTTAAAACGGACTGAGAGGAAAAACATTTTCTTTGACCCAACTTGCTGAGTCTCCTGCATTCCATCAAGAAATGTTTTATAACCTCCAGTCTTTTTAAAGCAAGAAAGAGCATGAGCCTGCCCCTCACCATGTAAAGAGCAGAATTTTCTTCTACTTCTATTGGAAGACGATGTGCTTTGTGCTTTTTAGAAAGGTCCTGGTGTATTCCTGGGTCAGGTACCAAAAGTTTGGGGGGGTTGGGGGTGGTGTTTAAATGCCTCACCAGTGAGATGGGAGGAGATGCAGGAGCACAGGGATACGTTCTGTAGGACGGAGTGAAGGCACCTAAGTAGTGGACTCTGGTTGATCCAAGCAGGAGCACCCAGAGTTGAAGGCTCCTTGAATCCTCACGTCCTTGAGATTCCTTATGGAGAACACATTCTGTTGGATGCTCAGTGAACAGACAGGACACTGGACTTTGAAGATACTGCCAGAGATGTCTGGACAAGATAGGGAAGGTACAGGTGAAGATACAGCCTCCTTAGCTTAAAATATTCTGACTGATGCCTTTTACTCCCCTGGGGAGCAGGGGCATTTCACGTATTCACACCCCCAAAAGTTTTTCTCAGACATGATCTTTATGGTCTCTTTCTTTTGCAAGAAATTTATTTTGACATTAAAATAGATTGAGAGAAAACTAATGTGGAGGCCAAGGAGGTAGATAGCTGCAAAAGAAACCTCATCTATTCCTAACCATTTTTACACAATTACAACACAAACTGACATGCTTACATGTGGAGCTTCCCACTGATGTGGTATTCAACTATTTAAAGGTCTAAAAGCATTTATTCCCCCCCAAGCTTTCTTGAAGTAAACTTCTAGTGTAATAATTACGTTAGAATTGAAGTGACTGACCTAAGGTTGTACAAGAAATCTCTGACAGATACAAAATTTGAATTCAAGTAGTTGGTTTTCAAAGACATCTACTCCTTAATGACAACTACATTATAAGACATAGGTACCCCAAACGAATTCAGGTAGGCACTACATCATTTATTTTGTCCTAGCTGCTGTTTGAGTAGTCTTTCCCAAATAAAGAAAGAAGTTTGCTTCCCATTAGGGGCACCTTGCATCTTCCACAGTGTTTCTTGCAGATAGAAAAGTGGGAGAACAAAACTTGTTCTGCTGGGCAATTAAAGCTTTTATTTGAAGCCAGCCCTGATGATCAGCAAACCTGTCCCCAAAATCACAACATCAGTACAAGCAAATGGCTTTCTGCTGCATATAAAATACAGTCTGTAGAAGCACGGAAACTCTGCAAGTGGTTTCTAAGAAACGTGACAAGGAAAACTCCTCACAGAAAGGGCATTCAGGGAAAGCTCTTTAAATTTAAGGGGAAACATTTCCCCTGAGTCATAACTACATTTAACTTCCATATGTTAGAGAAGGAGGAGGCTGTGGCGTAAAGGAAATGGGAGGTTCTTCTAGTAAAAACTTCAGATGAGCAGTTGCTTCTTTGGGCATCTGCTTGTAGGATTATGCCAGACGTAAAACTTTGCATCCATATGGTGCACTGCAAACAAGGCACTCGTTGCTATACAAACATCAGCTGATTTCTGCACATCTTTTGTTTGCCTTCTAGCAAACAGTGGAGAGAACCTTCTAATCTCTGCTGGGGCTTGCTGGTTCCTGCCATAATTAAAGAGGAAGCAGGAAATTAAAAGGTACTGTGTTCTTCAGGGCCAGGGAGAAGTTGAGGTAGAGAACGATTGTGACTTGCCCAGACCACACAAGGAGTGAGAGACCCCTCAGACTTCTGTTTCCCAGTTTGCAGCCCCCACTGGGAGATGTGGGACTTCTTGCATTAAAACTAGGATTGCTCTACATAAAGCATCATGAAACTTGGGAAGTGGATCACTGCACCCAGTGGATGTCTGGATAATCTCCTGGCTACCCGTGCCCCTTTGGGACACAGGCAAAGGATGTCTGACAGCTCAGCTCCTCAGAGTAAATCACCCTGGGCTTGGGCACAAGTGGGCTCCACACCTTCTTCTTTTAGTGACTTAATGTCCCTTTTAACTGAGGGACTTAAAATTATCAACTCTGAGTGCTCAGGTTGGTAGAGCTCCTTTGAAGAACGCTGTGGTCCCACAGGGGTTTCGATAAGGATGTTTTAAAGCACAGTGGTGTAGCTGAAGTATTTGTTTACAGTGAGACAAATCTTTCTGCTGCTTGGCTACAGACAAATAAGGTTGTTTACTTAGGAATCTGGGTGACTGTTTCAAAAAAACAGAAATAAAACCCCAAAAAACTCCACAATGAACAAAAAAACCACCCCAAAATTTAAAACAAAACCACAAACCCGCAACACTTTGAATAGATCTAGCTTAAAATTTTATTAGACTTCTGAATAAGCATGTTTGTGTGTTATCTTCTTTCATATGGGCTGAATATCCCTGCTTCCAAGGGAAAAGAACACCTTATGGATGGCCCAGCCAGCACAGAACTGTGCCTTCCAGATAAAAAGTGCCCTTGCAAAAGAAAGGAGCCAGGCAGAAGCAGAATGAAACATAAGCCAGTAACTTCAGAAACACGGTAGACTTAAATACAACTGCCCAGATTTTGCTCTCCATTTCTCTGGCATTGGTTTGTGTGGTCAACCTGTTGCAGAAGTTTCTAGATGGTGGACTTTAAGACAAAATTCATCTGTTCAGCCTTAAGAAAAACTACCCCACAGTGCTGTGACTGTGGTGAAAGGAGTCCTTTATCAGAAAAACAGTATTTTTGTGTCAAGTTTGTTTGTTTGTTTGTTTGTTTTTATTACCTGTGCTGAGACTTCAAGTGCTACTTGGCTGTTTTTCTTTGACGGAGACCTTTGAAATAGATTAACTCAAGAAGCTTTTTGATTTGTGGAGCTGAGTGGATATAAAATCATCTAGATGGCTGAGAGCCAGATGCAGTCTTCTTCAGTCACAAAATATTGCTATTTCTCATGACTTAACTGCAATGTTTTTTGACACTTGCTGCCTTTTCTGCAGCCCTGACTGATGGCAGCAGACTGTGAGAATCTCAGCCACCCTGATTATGAAGAGAAGTTTGAAAATGTTATGCAGGTGTGTTCTGAAACCTCACACACAGATAGGAGAATCTTAATAGCTGAAATAGGAGTGCAGGAATTCCCTTCCACCTTCCCCTTCTTTTACTCTGTTCCCAGGGGATCTTCTCTGTCATCCACACTTTGCACTTGTATAGCTGCCCCAAGTCAATGACTTTAAGCATTTCTCTAAGCTTTATAAAACCTTCTTGTATCTCAGCATAAGATGGCAAGTAATTCCAAATCGATGGAAGCTTTTCAAAGTTTATGTGATAAATAGCAGGAGAATTAAGAAGAGATGCTGGAAAACTAGGACCAAAGTCTTTTGCTGTCAACAACAGCTCACTGTGGTTCATTTTGAGACACAATGACTGGAGAACATTGTAATGTTACTTCAGACCTTTACACCAGCCTGACTTCAAGGTTAAATATTGAAATGTATGTATATTTTCTGGCTGCTAATTAACTGTTGGTGTAGGCACACGTGGACTTCAGAACTGTCATTCATTTGCTCTGTGCACATAAACAAGATCCTTGCACTTGTAGTCATATTAAAACTGTTCTCTTTAGCAGTTAAAATTCACTGGGAGTAGCTTGGAACACTCATGAGAATGTTCAAGTGTATGAATGACACCACAAGTCAGATTGTGATTCCCTAGGAGATTCCAAAAGGCAGGGAGGTGCTGTCTTCCTGTATCATGGGAGGAAAATTACTAAATACTCTGTATCAAAATAGTAAAGCAGTTAACTTTTTTCCTTTCTAAACAGATTTTAAGCCCTTTGTTCCAAAAGGCTCAAGCTCTTCTCAAAATCACCTGTATCTTTTCCATATACAAAAATATGGAAATATGTTGAGGGAAAGCTTCCATAAAGAAATAGAAAAATAATGTGGCATTCTAGATCTGCAGACATCTCCTGTATATTTGCTAAAGGTCAGACTTTTATCACTTGCTATAGGTGTGGAATTAATATGCCTCAGATTAATATAAGCACTAATTTCATGCCCCTGCAAGCCACAGGGGAAGTGATGAATCAACGCAGCTTTCAGAAAGCCGTGAGCAAAGCAAAGGTTTGAGCTGGAAAAGTCTGGCACAAAGGCATCCAGTGTGGGAGGATGTGTCCTCAGGAAAGGCAGCAGAGCTGTAAGACGCCCTTCTCACTGTTCTTCAGCAAAGGGATAACTTGAAGGGAACAGAAAAAAAAGAGATACTAAGGGGAGGCAGTGGCATTCTATCAACAACCTCCTTTGTAACGCTGCAGGGAAAGCCTAAGAAAGACCCAGGGAATTTCAGACCCTTAAACTCCTGTGCACAGGGACAAATGCTGCAGGGGAGTTTTGTTTCACCCAGCAGATGCACCAGGCAACAGTCAGAATGATTAACTTAACACTTGCATAGGCTGGTGATGCTGCCCTATAAATAGATCTTAGCTAAGTTTTCACTTCCACAGACTTAGGGCTTAAGCAAACAAGGTACAGCTTAATGAAGATATCATGACAGTTAGGATCAAGAACTACATGCCTTTTCCCCCCCCTGCTTTTCCCTGATTAATGCACAAATCAAAGTCCAAATGTGGACATACTCCCAAGGTTTTAGGATTCTGCAAAATTGAAATTGGCCTTAATCTCACTGGGATAACAAATTTTTCGTCACGGCAGTTTTGGATGAGGTGAAAAGTGCCATTCAGACAGTTTGCTTCAGCATTGCAGCACTGAAACAGAAAGTGGAGGGAACCGGAGGGAAGGGCAGAGGAAGTTACTTTATAAAGAAAAATTACATTAAACTCGCTTTCTGAGTGAAGATGAAATTGAAGTTGCCCTTAAACGAATTATTTCCCCCACAGCTTATTTCAGCAGCAGACGAACTCCAGAGCACTCATTTATTCACTTGTTGCATTGTGGGGAAAACACAGCACAGGAGACAATTATCAAGTTGTGTATAAGGCTCTGACTCTGGGTAATAAACTCATGTCAGTGTTGTGTCATTCACTGCATGCACATAACGCTGTGTCCCCACAGAGCAAATGCATTTTTTAATATAAATTTCCTAGTTAAAGCTGCACTAATGGTGGTAAATGGGGCCTGTGTTGGTGGTGAATGCGTTGAGCTTTGACGGTGAGAAACTTTTCACCCTTAATCTAAGTAAGGCGCCAGCAAATCCATCAGAGGAGATTTATTTACAAGATTCATCACACTGCTGCCCTTGCTGCAATAAAACAGGCTATAAAGTTCCACCAAAGCTAAACAGCAGTGTCCTGCTGAGCTGATGTAAATGCCAGTGCACGGAGTGCCCCAGGCTCATCACTTGCGGCAGCCTAAACTGGAGTCTGAGGATAAACAAAGGCTTCCTCACTGCTCTGCAAGTGCTAAACCTTGGGAAGGCATTTGGATCACTAATTGTTTTAAGAGTCTTAAAGGCATTTAGCTAAGACAAACAGCTAGAAGTAAGGTGAACGCCCAAAATTAATTTAATGCACTGACAGTGGTTTCTGGGGCTACTGCTGCATGGTGTATACTCAGGATATTAGAATTGCTTCCCAAGCTGCTCCCTGTCCTCACTTGAACACGGTATTCCAGCCTGGCACTAAAAAGCCTAAAAAAAAATCTAGAAGCTGCAAGGAACTGATCTTCAAGTGACGTGGATGAAAAAATAACTCTTCTGGAATGGCTTCTATACAGGACAGTAGATAAAATAGAAAAATAAATGATACCCTGATGGAGGCAGGCTTTTTTTCTTCAGCACTTTAGTTTCTTAAATTCATCAATGGCCCATTTAAACCTCTTGTTCTGCTTGAAAAGTGGATTTTTTTTTTTTTTCAGGACTACAGGCTTTGCCCAGGCTGCTCAAAAGACAGCGGATATATGAGGCCACAAACCCCAGCTGCCACAAGATAACTGGGGAGATATGTATCTGTGTGTGTGCATGTATATCCATCTCCCTGTGTGCTTATACTTACTGTATTAAAGTTAAATCTTCTCCTGGACCAGGGAGGTGTAACCCAAAGCACAGGGCTGAGGGCTTTTTGTGCTGGTATGACAGCCCTTGAGACAGGAGATCTCCACTTCCCCACAGGCAGCAGCAGGAGGGAGATGTCCCTTTGCCAATGTCTTGTGACACTGCTCAGCAGGGAAGTGCCTCTAACTGGGTGAGCTGGATTCATTCCTTATTTCTAGTTGCATCGGATGGAGAAAAGACACAGAGTGAAAAAAGCTCCATCAAAGCCCAAGCACAGAGGAAAGTTTCACAGGGATGTGCAGAGATGAGGTAAAGCAACTGAGATTTTGCCACTAATCTCTGAGTCAGGTAGCTGCATTTTTTTAGCTTCCAGAACTGCTTCCCGAGACAAATCTGCTTCAGATAAGCTAATGGAAAGGCAAACTTAATCCTAAATTGCTGTTTGCTTTTCATTTCTTGGGGCTTTTGTCTCCTGTGCACTTCACTACTTCTTCAGAGCATCTGTGCCCAGTTTTTTTTTTCCCTACACAGCTTCTTGAAAAGAAAGTGTCCTGTATCTAGGGCTGGAATGTCTTCCATAAGGATAAACTCGTGGGGAAAATTTAACTTCTACTTTCAGTACGTGAAACACAGCTTGGAACTCCCAGAGGCATTGGCTTGCTACCAAACACTTTCAGAGGCAAAGAACACCCTTACTGACATGCTGAACCCAACTCTTGTCATATTTTGTGTTCCTTTTTTGGGGACTGATAATGCTAGAACACCTGGGCAAAGTTGCTACAAGAATATTTTTTCAACACAGACACACAGCTATTTTTTGTTTTCCTAACCTTGTTCTTAGAAATGTCTGTATTGCTTCTGCAGACATCTTCCAGTAAAAAAAAAAGCAGCCTGGAGCAGACACCCAGCATGGAAATGTCAAGTTGGAACAGTTAAACCTAAGCAATGTCCTAAGAAACTCAGAAGGGCCCTGGTACTACCCTACCACTACTTCAGGCTACATTAAGAAGTTTTGCTTCAGCAGTTTCACCTGTCAGTCTGAAAACTGAGGCTTATCTGACAGAAGACACTCATCCCTGTCAGAGAAAGAATTGCAGGAGCCCCACTGACTTCACTTAGGTCAGCATTTAAAAGCAGCACAGCTAAATAGCTCCTGTTATTGAACTTATGATCCTGACGTGTGCAAGTCATTAGCATTGTCTCCTCATTATTTTAATTGCCAAAGCTCTTAACAAACCACCTCTTTTTTTTTTTTTTTGCTTCTCTGAGTAGTCCAAACCAGGCTCATGTAGAACTACCACACTGCTATTTAACAGAAAATCTCTGTAACTGTGGGCATATTCTTGTGATAAGAAACCTTCTGCTGAGTGCTGGTATCTATGAGCTGAAGACCGAAGGTTGTGGTAAGCCTGTATTTATGTGACTGAAAAATATAACATGCTGATAGGGGCAGTTTGAACCATTCAGACAGCAAGAAGTGTCCTTGGTCCAAGGAGTCAGGGTCTAGATTGAGCTGGAATGGTCAGGGTTAGACTCCTGGGTTAGATCACCTCAGTATCAGTTCCTTTGTGGTTTTATCCAGTGTGTCCTCAGTATGTGAAATCCACGCTACTGCAAGGGTATGTTGGTGCTGTGCTGTATAAAATCTAGTGTTGCTGCAAGGCAGGGGTGGAAAAACGTGTGAACTGTAACTTTTTCAGATGATGTGTTTCTAGAGAATTTGTAGGAAGCGCTCCAAATTTTGAATGAAAAACAATGCAGCACTTATGGCTGAGGAAATAGCACACCATGCTTTTCCTATGTGTTTGCCCTTACAATGCTTGCTTTTAAACTGTGTTTTGTCTTTCAGTTCATTATATTTCTTTCTGAGAGTCTGCTACCATTGGTTGTGGGGCCACCCCAGACATCTTCCTTCCTCCCTGGGAGGAGGGAGAGTGGGCACGGTCCGTGGCACGACTGGTCCTGCTCCTGATGGCCCTGTTCCAAAGCCCACAGAAACAAACACAGGCTTTTTCATTTATTTTCATAGATCAACCTCCTCCCATCTGTGAGGGCCACAGCATTTGTTCAGGACACTACACAAGGTTATTCAGTCTAGCGCTTTGCGGAGCCTTGAACTAATCTTTAATTTCCCATAACGAATGTTCTTTATTAGCTTTGCAAAAGCTCACCTTCTGTGACTTTGCTTTTTCATCTTCCAAGTGTTAACTTCAGGTTTGTCATTCTAAAACTGACTGCTTCTAGATTTCCTCTTTGATATGTGCACATTTCCTCTCTGCAAGCTCTTTATTTGCCAGTGTGTTTTCAAGTCTCACACCTTGTTCAGAGGTAAAAATATTCATGTTAGCATGGGTCGCTGGAAAGCTCTGTATTTTTGTTCTGTTCTGCATGTGAAAAAATTGCATCTGTATTCTGCTCTTCTATGTGCTCCTGTTAATCCCTGTTCTTGCAAATAAGCCACTGCTGCACAAATTGTGCTGTTCATTTTAATGAGCTCAAATGCATAAAATTCGGATGTTCTCATTAACATCCCTGCAGAGCAGTCCAAACACTGACTCGGTGAATGCTTTCAACCTAGTGCCATAAAGCTATATGTTAAGTAAAACAAATACAGAAAGTTGTATAGTTTTTTTTTCCTTAGACACTCAATATTAAATCTTAAAAAAGATTCCGTAACAGTGTTATGAAGATCATCTGCCTCGTCAAATGAAGAGGGGGCTCCATGTGGTTAGTGTGTAGGAATAAGCAAATATATAGAATACAAACTACCAAAAAAAAGGGAAGTGGTCCAGAGGAGAGGATCATGACTATAGCAGTGTTTTAGCTCAGAGGAAGAAAAAAAAATCAACTAAGCACCAGGGAAATATTCTTAAGTTAATATACTCATGGTCAACAAGATCATATTTTTCAAGTCAGGAAGGGTTATTGCAGTCATCTACTCTGACCCCCTTGCAATGAAGGACATAAAATGTTTGTTGCTGGGGAAATTATTTAATGAGGAATAAAATCCTCGAGTGTTCATGAGGCGCCTAGAATTGGACAGGTTCTGCACTGCTGAGAGCAGCAGGCTAGAGAACCCTGCACTGGCTTTCACAACAGTACAGACAGTCCAGACTCCAGGCTTGTCTCATATTGAAGTGTGGTGCCAAGTGCACCAGCTGTGTGACAATATTTAGGCAACAGGTTTTTCTTTGAAATGCATGGCCTGAGGGAGCTGCTGTGGGTCAGCTTCTGGAGACACAGGTGGCAGAAGTCCTCCTACAGCGAGGTGGTGAACAGCACTTGTTTTAGTGGTGCAATTTTTCTTTTTTTAGAAGCAGTGGCTGTGATGCTGTGCTGAGAGGTGCAGGGATAAACTGAAGGTGGAACAGTCATTAGGCATTACACAAGAGACATTCCCCATTCCCATATGACCCAGCACCTCCATGCATTCATGCACTTTTCTAGGCTGTTTTGTGGGTTTCACTGGGACACTCCTTGCCCCTCAGAAAGCCTGCAACCTAACTGGGAACTAGGGAATGCCGCTCTGCGCTCCAAGCTTCAGGAAGATAAGTTTTTCTACAGGTCAGTACTCATACTGGAAAAAATTCAAACCCAAACAAAACCCGCCACATTCATTTTGTTCTCCAAATACAGGAGCAACATCATTAGAAGCATCCTTAAGACTCTTCAGAAACTGCAGAGGTGCAGCTGGATTAGCCCTTACAAAGTGCAGAACTACTCTCACTGGTTTACTACTCTGGGAGTCACCCTGAGCATCCTCTGTTTGCGACTGGCCTGCAAACATTTTCCTGAGAATGGTTTGAGATCTGAGAGCACTTTTACGATCAGCAGGTTCAAAGTGCTCTGAATATCCCTTCAGAATGTCACAGGACTGTAGAGCCCTGACTTCTTGAGAGTCACCTGCTGAAGTGAACAGAGAGGTCCTGGAATTGCACAGTGACTTAGGTACTTCTAACACATGATGTCAGACTGCTCATGCTTGAAACTAAAGCCTTTTTTCAATCCTCTGCTGTGTTATCCATAACAAAAGCATTTTAACCTTCACCAAGAGCAACAGTATTAATGGGAATGAACAGAAAATAGCAGTGCACAACCAAGCTTCAAGGTACTTTCGTCATGAGCATGTTTCCCTAAGCCCTGACCAACTCCTGCTGTTGGTCACTGTATTTTCCCTGCTCTTTTGAACAACATGCCTGCCAGCCACCTCCTGTGCAGA
Organism: Cnemophilus loriae; assembly: GCA_013397755.1. Taxonomy (NCBI): domain Eukaryota; kingdom Metazoa; phylum Chordata; class Aves; order Passeriformes; family Corvidae; genus Cnemophilus; species Cnemophilus loriae. Next base: position 2,386,657 of record VZTF01006716.1, on the reverse strand, counting down.
AACTAGAAGTAGGATCTAAGGTGGCAATGTACTGTTTAAACTCAGCTGTGAAGGTCATTCTCTTCTGCTGAGTCCCCTACTTTTATTTGCAGCCAGTCCCTGTCTGTGCTGTGGCACTGGGAACAGAAGGTAATACTTCCAGTGCTCTGATGTGCAAAGTTCCTCAGATTAGGTGATATTAACGTTTTCACAGCTTACTAGAAGGCACCATTTAGTAAATGTTTAGCAACTGAAGAAATGCTACAGAATGAGCCATGCAAAATTATTTTAGGTGATTAAGAAGTCTTTTAGATACAGACCTAATGTGAGGTGAGATATATGATACTGAACATAGAGTTAGTCTTAACAATACTGAAACTTTGTCCAGCTGGGTGTGAAGACCTGCAGGCAAATCATGATGCTTTTCATACCTGTCAAATGTTAGAACTTAAGAAACTGCTCAAAGGTTCTTCTACATTTTCCATGGTCTGTCTCTCACCTCATCTTTACCAGGATGCCAAACCATCCTGCTCCAGAGCTGATGATGATTGTACCGTGAACATCAGTAGCTGCATGTGGTTTTATGGATAAATATACATCGTAGCTGCTAGAGCTGCTTCAGAAAAAGGCAACTTCACCGAGGCTTCTTCATGAAAATAAAATAGGATAAAGAAGTTCCTATTATTTTCGTGTTTTTTTCTGTAGAGGAAGACTAGGAAAACAGAACAGGCAAAGCTCCCTTCTTAGCTGAGAATCCACTGTATCTGCCTTTTCAAGCAGGAAAGAGTGGAAATAGAGTACGATCTTTTCTGTGGAGTCCTAGGAGTCTGCAGAACTATACATAAGACCTGTCCAAACTACAGAGGTATTTCTTATAGTACAGGCTCCCAAACTCCTCCCAGTCTGCACTGAACACCATGTGAATTTCCACCACAGTGGTACTGAGTTAAATCTCAGGGGCCTCTTTCATGCTAGATCCTAAATAGCAAATTAATGAAGAAAACAGTCATACTGAGTATGTTTAAAATAGAGGTAGTTTGTTTTCATGAGAGAGGCTTGGTTATTTCACATGCCAGGTCAGAAACCGCAAACGAAATTTGCCAAGAAATTACCAAAGTGATACTGAGGATACATGGTGGTGGTTGGTGAGAACTAGACCGGTTTAATTACACTGAATAGTAATGAAAGAGTATTCTTGCATGAGATGTAATTATTTGAGATTACCACGGGAGACTGAAGATTAGTATATGAATGTTTGATTATCCAGGACACAGTTTACTGTATTATCTTGAGACCTTTCATGCTCCATGTAGATAAAGGTCAAATTTTCTTAATTGGAGATAAATTTTTTTGAAACTTTGCCTGGAAGTAGATCTAACAGACCAAGTCATACCGCGGATCACTATTAAATTATTTCATGTCGGAAATCAGCCTGGATGAGAACCAACTCCAGTGCACATAACCACAAGAATCCAGTTGGGTTAAGCAGCAGTGCTTGGCATCACAGATTCTGCCACTGAGGTTGGTTAACGAGGCGTTTGTTTTGGCACTCATACTCCCATGTCCAACGTTTTGTAGAGTGTGGGGTTTGGTGGGGATTTTTTGTTTGTCTGTTTTTTCTGCCACCCATGGGTCTAATAGTGCATTCTTCTGTGGTGACTCTTCAATAATTTTCAATTTGTTCTGCAGCGAGAAAATAAATAGCCCGCTCTGATCTTTTAGCTTCTAATTCTTTCTTACACTTTCCTGCTTGGAATGACACTTTTGAAGTTCCCACTCGTAAAGCTCCTCTGGGTCAGCTGCTGGGTAGGTCAGGAAAAGATCATGGTTGACAGCTCTAACTGGCTTCCATTTTGTGGGGAGTGGGATTTTTGTTTCCCAGGGCAGGCGCAGAGATGAGCTGCTGACAAAAGCAGCTCTCTGGAGTAGGGTTGTGCAAATCTCTGATAGACTATATTGTAGTTAAACTGAGAGTTGGATGGAAAATACAGCCACATGAAGGGGAGAAAGGAAATAAAGACAAGCTCCTTTCAAGCTTGTGGTCCTGTGGGTCAAAACGAAATTAAGCCCTACTGGGGAAGCAGTGAAAGACAGGATTGCCAAATATGTTTTTCATGAAAATAAATGTTGCTTCTGTGCTTTATTTTGCTGTCAATAATTAATGCCAGTGGAAGAGCCATAAAGGGTCACAAGGATCCCAAAGGGTTGATAGGGGTTGGATCTCAGATGCTGCCAGCCTGGGAGCCGTCCATCAGGCTGGATCTCAGCAGCCCTGGCCCTGAAGAGAAGTCATGGAAAAGAGCTTTGGTGATGCCCGAGTCACAATTCCCTTGGTGACCTGGGACTATCAGTTTCCCCCTTCCTTCACCTCAGTTCCCATACTGGCCACTTGAGGCCAGCCCCAGTGGCCTGCCTTGCAGGAGGGCCGTGCTGGTGGCCGCTGTTCCCGCAGCCTTTGGGAAAGCTACAGTGCTGCTCAAGCACTGAAGAAATTCCCTCCCTGGGAGAGTGTATCCTGTGCACTGCCCAGCTGCATCCTTCCACCCTGAAAACTCTTCAAGCTGCTTATCCAAACAGTTCCCCTGTGGTAACACACCATTGCCCCAGACCTCTGCTCTTGCTTGTCTGCAGCTTCTCTGCTGCTGACCCCGGCGCGGCAGCAGCAGAACAACCCGGGAATGTCAGCAGCTCTATGGGCTTCCAAACCCAGGCTGGATGTTTTCAACATATTCCCTCATTTTCCTGTGCTCAGACTACTGTCTAACATTTCTGGAAAGGCAGCCTGGAGGCTCCAGCCAATTTCTATGACATTTTAAAGCTGCACATATGTTTAATATATCTACTACTTCCTTCCCCAGGGCTTCACGCTTCTCTTGCCATTCATCTTTTCGTGCTGGATGCATAGAATGTGAGTTATCTACAGCGTCACTGCCATAATATATGGCACTTCCCAACACCTACATGGCAAATCCATTAGAAGCTGTAACAGCTGCAGACTGACTCCAGCAGTGTGAATGCTCTACCTGGTGGGAAACAGCCATAAAAAAGAACTTTTCCCGTTCAGCATTATGAAAAGGCGATAGAAACAGATGCACCTCCCTCAGTTGTTTTCCTGTCTCCAGGAAGAGGTAGGAGTCGATGAAAACAGGAGGGGCTGGTTTGATCCGGGGTGAATGGAAAGAAATGTGGGCTCAAACAGCAGGCCAGGGTGAGGGCTGGTGAGGTGGGAGTTCCACACCTTTGGAGTGGCAATGGGCAGCGCCCCATCAGCACCCCTCACCCTGCCTGTGGAGAGGGAAGGGAAGCGGAGGGGTGCCTTTGCCCAGAGCTGTAATTGCCTCTGCAGCACGAGGTGTATAAAAGGCTGCCAGCAATACTGAGCAAGCACAGACTTGGAATAAAAGCAGCAAATGGCTGAGGATGCCCCAGTTCCCTTGTACCCTATAGCAATTCTTTGTCTTTCCTGCTTACCAGAGTGCTGGGGGTGCCTGCCAGGCGTGTGGTGAGAGGGTACAAACACCTTCAGTCACCAGCAGATAATCACAGCCCTGTAACCAGGGCTCAGCCAGAGCCTAAAGCATTTCACTGATCCTCCTACTTTAGGCAGTGTTAGTTTTTCATACACCTAACTTATTTATTTTAGGGTGCTGTAAATATAAAAGGTTCAAGGGTGGCACAAAAACAAATGCAGAAAAAGAGTTTGCTTGAGAAATACAGACATAACTTGTTTCCCCTGCTCTGCCACAAAGCCAAAAGAGGTGAATTTACCCACTTCTATGAGCAAGACTAGCTACGTACAGATATACACTGCTTCCCTTTTTAACCTGTTCAAAGCTGGCTTCATAAAAATGACTGCCTGGAGCAGTCAACATCCTCAAAGTCCACGCCAAGGAATGGTTTCCAGGACAGTAGGAACCACTTCAGAGTGACTGCTCTTTGCTGCATCACACCACTGCTGCCAGGATTAGCTCATCTGGATCTCATGCCCTGAGCATTTGATGATGCACAGTGCACTGACAGTGTGGGCAAAGAAGGAGCTGGGGATGAGAAGCAGAGATGGGAGGAAGGCCAAAGTGAGGAAGGTGAGAAAGGAACTGTAAATACAAAGTTTTCCTGTGAAGTACAAAGCCATTTCACCATATGCAGTCTTTAGGGAATATATACTAAACTGGCAGGGGAAAGGTGAGGGTGACAGCTGAGAAGAAAAGAGGCAAGAAAAGTGTATGCAAGGTAAAGGGACTTCAGATATCAGGGAGGTGAACAACAAGTTTGTGGAAGACTAAAAAAAAAAATCTTGCTCTTTCTGAAAGGACCTGCATTCAGTGCCCTGCTGGGGAACAGCAGACTGACCCAAGCAGTGCAGGCCTTTACCATACCCTGACAAACAATTCCTGGGACTCTGCCAGGAAGCTTTGCAGCTGCCTTTGGCAAAACTGCAGGAGATGAGTGGGCAGGGCAGCTATCTTATCAAAGCAAGAGCTGCAGGGGGTGGCTAGGCACAGGCCTAGGGAAAAAATTTGTGCTGCACGCATAAATCTTGAATCCTGGCATTCCTCCCCCAGTAATCAAACAGCAGGCTATATTTAGCCCAACCTAAACAAAAAAAAAAGAACAGCGGGACTAGTCTTAGCTCTAACAGCTGCCACCAGCTGCTCAGAGGGGATCCAGGTAGAGCTGATGTCAGATGTAGTTAAATGAGATGGAACAAGGGAGGCAGCTATGCTTGAATGAACAACGTTGGCATTTGGTTAGAGAAATTCTGCGTTTTATTATTTCAAGGTTAGCCAGAAGGAAGATCAAATGTCGAGCAGAGCATGGATGGTTTCTACTGCACCAAGGGCAAGGCTATAGTGAACCATGGATAGGCAAACACACACAGGAAAGGGAGGAGGTAACACACAAGCAGAGCAAATGTTTGTATGCTAGCCCAAGTTCTTGGTGTTCCTTCTCTTCAGTTCTAGCATGACAAATGCAGTTTTGAGAAAGGATGCTGTTGACTGAAGAGATTGTGTCTGTGTGGTAAGGCCCCAGTGCAACTTATTTCTCCAACGCACGAACCTGAGGCTCACCCTCTAATTAGGCATCAACATCATCCACTGGGCAGGAGCTTGGGAAGGTCATTTCAATGCAACTGTTTCCTTGCAATATCACTAGCTCCAAGGGGACACATTTGTATTCTTGTGGGGGAAGAAATAATCTTAAAATTAGTGACCTAATTACTGTTATACACATACACGCACAGTATCTTCAGAGAAGCTGGAGCTGGTTGAAAAGTGTAAAACCAGAGAATGTAAAAAGTGGGAGTGTTTTATGAGTACTTTACCAGCAAAATAATATGGGACAATTAATATAGTGGGTGTTAAAGCTGATCACTGAATAATCACTTAAGCATCTGGTTGTCATTGCCATTCCTAAGAACGAAGGGAAAAAAGGCAACTGATCTACTACACTAGCATAAGTAAAAAAAATATGAAAACAAAAACAAAACCCACGACAGAAAATCCAGTCTCTTTCCAGCCACATTTCTGGATTTCAGAGGCACCTTATTACAGTAATCCTCCCTCCATACATCAGTTGGTACGGCACGGACTTTGAAGATCTTGTGGCAGCTTTCCCTGCCTTACCAGCAGAGCTGTGAGCTTGATAACTAATCACTCCTTAATAACTCGTGTTTCCTCTGCAAAAGTCCCTGAAATGCAACTAGTGGGGGAAAATACATGAGCAGGGATTTGTGAAGTAGAAAAATCACTTTGGGCTTCTTTCCCAGTAACCCACAGGGTTTTTTGAATGGGGGGGTGGGGTGACAATGAATTCAGTTCTATTTCCCACATGCCCAGACCTTGCAATTGGGAAGCGATCCCTGGTAGTGTGTTTCAGACATATCCTCAAATAATGAAAACAAAACACAGATTTGTTGAAGGACTCTCTGGCTTCGCTGCTGCTTGAATTTGCTCTGTAGGAACTTTCAAAACCAGGTGTCTTTCTCCCAGATATGTTCCCCCATCCTGGCTTAGACATGGGAAAACAGTACACGCCAACAGATATACACGTATGTCTGCTCAGGACTTTCCCAACTGTGACTCTAAAATGACTGGAGTTGCTGAGATCTTAATTTCTGTGATGGCACAGGCTCTTTGAGAGGTGACACTTACTGAAACCACTCTTCTGGTCACCCTTTTGCCCAAATGGAAGCATCCGAGCTGTTGCTGGCTCAAAAGGTGACAACAGCCCTGCGCCTCACGTACCTGATTGCACAAGCAATGATTTGCTTAGAAGCAACGCATTAATTGGGGGAAGCCATGGGAGGAGCTTCAGTGTTTTCCCCATTGCTGAACCCACAGTAGAACACACACACACACTTCTATTTCCCATTCCTCAGCTGCAGCTGCATGGCCCATCCAGAGAGATGAGAACTGCATCTGCCAGGGGCTGGGCAAACTACCCCTGCTAACACAGAAACCTGGAGTGGTCAGCCTGGCACACACACACAGCAGAAAGGCACGTTGGATAGCACATGCTGCAGCTGGACATTGTCTCTTTTTTTTGGCCGAAATATAAAGGCTCCTAAGCAGAGGTATTTTGAGCATTCATAGTCAACTGAGTTATGAGTTGGAAAGGCATCAGCCACGCAGTGTTATCCAGTATATGCCCTGTTTTTCTCCTGGTTATTACATTTTTGCTCCTCTTTAAATTTCTGGGCACATACTGTGTCTTGTGATGACATGGAAGAACAAGGCCTTTAAGTCTTTATTAATTGCTACTACTGTAGTTTGAAAAGGAGCTATTTAGGAAATCCTGCTTTGTTACCATAGGAATGAAGCTGTAGGATTCAGCGAAAGAACAATTTAAACAGCAGTGTTTAAGTAATTCACTTCAACTTTAATTCTCTGCTCCATCCGAGCTCCTCTTGGCCGTAAAGAAAAAGACTTTAAAAGCTCTCTCCCCTCCTCAGTGCTGCTTGACTCCAGCCCAAATTAGGAGGTACAGCCCTGTTATCTATAGCAGGTCTTAGCAATGTCCCTTCCCACCCACAGAGCACTTCCTCCTCTTCCCCAGTGGAGCAGCTGCAAAGTGCTCCTTGGCTCAGGCAGAGCTCCTCATCTGGTTTTTTTCAGCTCTTTTAAAACAGTGTTTATGCAGCTTTTATACAGTGAGAACGGGGTGAATGGAGGAGCATCTAGTCCACTGTGCGAGAGCAGGTTGGGATGCTCGTACATGAGGGGTCTGCCCATTACTCAGAGCTAGGGGAACTCCTGTGTGCCTTCTTCTGAGCTGGTTTGCTCTTCTTTTTCTATTTGAAAGGTTTAGGTCCGCATTAAGTAAAAAGGCAAAACGGGACAGGTGAGTTGATTAGCCATTCTGTTGGTCTTCTCCAGCAGGCAGGAGGAGACAAGGCAAAGAAGGAGAACAGTGAAAAGCTGATGCTTACATTAGCTGTTGCCTCCTTTTTGTTTTTTAAACCTTTGAGGCGTGGAAACTTGGTAAGCAGCAAGAAAGTGGAGTAAAGTTTTGTTTTCCCTGGATTTAACTCTTTTGAGATGCTATCACTATCCAGATTTGTGAACAGTGTTCTGGTTTCCCACCTCACGTTTGGGAGAGTCTGGGAAGGGACTGCTTTGTAGAACAGGGAATCTTTCACCCTTAAAACAGATGCCTGGCATTAACGATGGGATTGGGATGTTCCTCAGCTCTCAGTAATGGTAACAGGTCTAATGACTTTCATAGCTCATGAAGGACAGCTTTAACTCCCCACATGAAGCACAGCACTCCTTTCTCCATCGCTGCTTTGACTCACTGATCCAAAGTCTGGGTCAGGAGGAGGGAGAGGAGCCTCTCCAGGACGTTACAACGCGTGTCTGGAACTCCACAGATGCTGTCAGGTGCTTCAGCCACTTACAGATTAAGAACCTAATGCCTGGCTCTTCCTCAGCAAACGAAGACGAGCCAGGAAAGCAAGCCAGTGACCATATTTTGGCAGGACTTTCTGGCAATTACAGTGGCCCTATTTATCACCCAACGTCTTCTTTTCATTGCATGTGTGCTCCAGCATTCTGCCTTGTGCTCTTGCTTCTAGAGTCTGGCTTATCTTTCAGCTGTCTGGCCAAGTCTGCTCCAGTAAGCTGTGACCACAGGATCCCGTCCCCACAGCACATGACAAACTGGTCACAGGGGTAGGGGACGGCACGGTTACACTAAAAAAGGCACTATCAGCACTATTCCAGCAGGGCACTGCCCACCAGACCCAGCTATCTGGAGACTGCTTTGTGTCCAGCTCTGTTTTTAGCAAAGGTGTGACAGCACTTCCACAGCTCCCACTGTTGTTACTGTTGGCTTACAGGCAAATAGGTATTTTCAGACACCACCCCCCTCAAACACACACACACACACACACACACACACACTTATTTCTCTGGAGTTGGCCAAGCTGTTGAAACTGGATCCTTTTATGGGAATGTACAAGAGGGGCTTTCATAAGCAAGCTGGAGATTCTGGAAGGCACAGTTGTTGCTCTGTTGAGGTAGCTGATAGTGCTCTATGGCCCTCCCACCCCACTAAATTCACCTTGTTGTGCTGCCCACTTCACTTATTTGTGCCTTCATTTCTACACAGATTCACAGATACGGTCACAGTCAGAAGAGGGGACCTTATTCATACCTTATGTAATATTTCCTTGCATCTCAAGGGGAAAAAAAGGAGAGAGGAGGAAGGCTTCAAAGGACTAGGATGTTTTTATTGGCTTTCCATTTCCTTTGTCTCCCACCCAGTTCCAGGACTACAGGAAAACATTTTTACTATTTATTTACTATCCTAGTATATATTGAAGTCTACAAAAAGGATACAACAGGTAAAAAAGGGTCTTGTTGATCCCGTGCTGGTGTAGAATTTTAATGGAGCACTTCAAGAGTAGTTTTGTATTTTTTAAACATAAGCTCTCAAACCATTAAGAATACCGAATCTTTTAGTGTTTCAGTTTTCCTTCCTTAAATATTTCAGTGTTCTCTTGCATTATTTTGAATCCAGCCAAAAGACTGGACAACCATCAACAGAAACCATCAACTGAATATAAGATAAACCAAAAGGGGAACCACTGAAATTGCAAAACTTAGGTAGGACAGTGAAATGCGAATACAAAAGAGGGGATGGGGTGAGCGCAGCAGGGAAGAAGGAAGAGTTTAAACTTATCCCAGTGTATTATCAGCATTCCCTTGGGCATTCTGTTCAAAAAGGTGGAATTTAATCTGCATTGCCTTTGAATAAGCAGTATAATCTCTAAGAACTTCTGCCTCACATACGCCTTTTTTCCTGATAGCTGACAGAACTACTTCACTGATAGTGCTCTGGTAAAATACCTTCTGGGTAAATGTGCTTTTATAAACAACCCATTCCCAAGTTAGTGAAACTGTAATACATTTATGGGACAGAACCTTGGCATGTCTAATATAAAAGGCACTTTGGGGAACTGGAGCTGGTTGATGGCAGCTGAGTCTAGCTTAATGCTCTTACCAGGACATCCTATCTCCTGCCTTCTCTTGTGCAGATTTTTTTCTAAAATAAACAGTAACTTACAGTTCCCAAACTGCCACAGGAGCATGATTAGGCTCAGGCTCCTCATTTCCTCATCCCTGCGGTGCAAGGACTTGTTAGAGTGGTCATGGAGCTGTCAAGTTAATGCAACACCCCTGAACTACCCGAGAGAGACTGCAACCCTCACACTCTGCTCCTCGTCTCACCGGAGGAAAGGCTGTCTGTGGAAATGGATTTTTAACATTTATGCCTCCCCCTTGTGTCTCTGCTACATGAACTCGCCAGACCATGTTTATTTCTCAAAAGGTCTCTACAAATGCAAACTTTACACATGGTGTTGTCTTAGTTTCCTGGTAAACATGTAAATCCAGGAGAGCATTGAGAACAAAACTTCTCTGAGTTGCTGAGTCTAAAATTTCCTGTGGAAATCAGCCAGAATTACAACTATTACAGAAGTCATCTAATATTTAACAGAGATTAGGGAGCATAATATTCCATGCCTTCATTGAGCACAAGCTATGAAGAGACAAATTGAGTATTACTAATTCTGTTCCCCCAGAAAAGAATAATGTTACCACTCACTTCATGAAAAATGGGTTTGGTTTGGGAAGTTTGTTTTGTGGTTGTTTGTTGTTGGGCTTTTTCCTTAAAAAATTATAAAAGTACTTTTATTTGGTAGAACCTAGAGAAAACAGCATGAAAAGGCGAGGAAGAGAGAATTCCTGGCCTGACCCCAACCTCCCTGACAAGAAGAAGGTCAGAGATGTCCTTTTTTTGCGAAGGCTTTGTCTGCACAGAGGGAGCACAAAGTTACCTGATGACAAGCAGAAGAAAAAAATCAGAAGTCAAACATACCTGACTTGCCCACGCCAGCTCGACCAAAGATCGCCAGCTTCACTTCTGCACTCTTGGCCATGCTGGAAGGAACGCAGTGGTGGCAAACTCACTCAGTTATCAAAAGTGAAGCAGAAGAACTGTTCCCAGCTCCTGCCTTCAGCTTCACCGTGTCATTGTGACGTCAATGCAGAGCCTGGGGGAGAACACCACAAGGATGGAGCTGCAAGGAGCCAGGCTCTCCCTTTCCCCTGCCCGCCCTCCTCCTTTTGTCTTCTTTTTCAATAAGCCTGGTAATTGATGCTATGTTCCTGCTTTAAACATTGCAGTAACACCACTGACACATTTGGCACTGTTTATGCAGAACCTACCTTCAGCTTTCTGGCTATTGCTCTTTGCTTCACACAGGCACTGTAAGACTGCAAAAGGTACTTAATAACCCCAAGTACCTGCCTTGCAAGGCTCCTAATTATTTATTTCTCCCTTTCCCTTTCAGCTGAAATTGCATATATTTATTGTATTTCAATCACATGCAAGGAATTATTTTTTTGTAGAATATATTTAACAGCCGTGAGCACTCACTAGTAGTGCCTGCAGATAGCTACTCTTTCCTCGAGCCCTCCAGCTCCAAAAAGGTTTAAATTACTCAGAGCTGCCGCTGCCTAAAACCCTCCAAGCACTTGTACCTTGCTCGCTGCCCTGAACAAATCCATAGCCAGAAAGTTCTCTAGCGCTCCTTTTCAAGCTGCCTCTGCTCATACATAAGCATTCAGCAAAGCATGGGGTTAGCAAAAGGATGCCGGAGTTTCCGGCACTGCACTTTGAGCATGGGAATTACCTACGTTCACAGTTTTGCTGCGTGACCTTGATTTCGCTAACCCGGACAGTAAAATCTATAACCATACCTGTCATTGTAGAATGCTTTAAGATCTTCAGTGGAAACACGGCGATCATGATGATGATGATGATCCTCAGCCCTGACTAAAACGTCAAATACTCGGTCTCCCCTTAAAGACGGGTAGAACTTTTCGTCTGAACGCAACCAGTTACGGGTTTGCTGCTGAGCTAAAGTACCCACTTTAGCCATGAATTCTAACACTGGCGTAGGATGCTTCCCATGTCAGCACTCCTCGCTCTACAGCAAAACGCATTTCTAACATGTTTCTTGAAGAGAAAAGCCTAAGACTTTTTCCCATACACAAACGCTTGCAAAAAGAAAAAGTAGAGACACCTTACATGGAGAACGGTCCCGATTCATCTCTGAAGTCTAAATGCTCCTGATTCCTTTTGCCTGAGAGTAAGTACCAGATTGCCCTCACTCTGCACGGACAGTTAGAGGCACAAGCTGTTCCAGGACGTGGCGGGATGGGATACTCAGGGACGGGGACACCGGTGCTTGCCTCCCGCCAAAGCTCCGGGCCGCCCGCAGCAGAACTGCCGCCCCGCTCCGGCCTCGCTCCGCAGCTCTGTCTCACATTTCCCTGCACGTACTGATTCCTCGCCGCCGGCTCCGTCCCTCCGGGCGGGCTTTGCTCCGCACCGCTCCGGGCAGGTGCCGCCCGCCCGCCCGGCGCAGGGCGGCTCCCGCGGCCGCGGTCACCGGCGCTGCCCGGCCGCCCGCTCCGCATCCTCCCTTGCGCCCGCACCC
>VZTF01006716.1:2335501-2374633 GCA_013397755.1 Cnemophilus loriae | reverse complement strand
TGCGGAGCCGAGCGGGAGGGATGCGGAGCGGGAGGGGTGCGGAGAGGGACGGATTCGGAGCCGAGCGGGAGGGATGCGGAGCGGTGCAGGAGGGACGTGGAGGGCGGCCGAGGTGGCTCCGTCCCCTCGCAGTAGCGTAACCCGTGCCCGGCGCGGTGCCCGAGAGGAGCGCACGCAGCCCTGTAATTCGGCGGAGCCGCAGCCTTTAATTATGTGGGACAGCTGCTGTTCACTTGCACGGGTTCTGAGTAAGCGCTTGCTGGCGGGTCCGGCCAAGGCTTCCCCGCAGTTTATTTTAGCATCTCAAGTGCTCTCCTTCCCTCTCTCACTCCCTCAGCGCTGCTCGGCAGTACCAGCCGGTGCCACCCTGTGCGGAGCCAGTCTCTCCTGTTCCGACGCATGTGACAGCGAAGTGACAGCAGGGCTGGTGCCCCATCAGGCTGCTTTCCAGTAGCACCAACTTTTTGCTCTGAGCTTTTCCTCCCGACTTCCCCACTTGGCTTATGGCAAAAGAAAGTGTCGTTATTTCAACTTGCAAATTGAAACGAGTCATGTAAATACATCAGCCTCTCCAAGAGGTTCGTGTCAGAGCCGGGGATCAAGTTCTGAAACGCTAGGACCGAATTCACCGGACAGCTCTTACTTCCTTGTTTATTAAACTATCCAGTAATGTAAAGATACATTAGTAACAGATGTGAACCAGAGCTGGAAAGCACTTAGAGTTCAGTGGATGTTCCTCCTCTATTTCTGTTCCAAATCAGATCTGAATGAGATACCAGACGAGGAAAAGAAAAAGCTCCCCCCTCACTGTCTTCCTTCATGCAAAATTAAATAGAAGTTGGATTGGAAAAGATCTTCCACGGTCCAAGTCTCTCTACAGGAGCAAGATAAGCGTTTAGGGGGCAGGGTGGCGGTCCTGAGGAGAAATGAGAACCTAATTCCCTCTAAGAAGTGCCAGTTGCAGGCACTCAGGAGCAGATCTTGAAACACTTGCATTTCATATCATGGAAAGGCAAAAAAAAAAAAAAAATTAGAAGGCAGATGTGAAAGCAGGAGTGTGGTTTATGCTTTACTTGTTTAAAGCAAAGGCTTTAAGCCTTCTCTCACTGCTTGGTTTGCATAATTTAGAGGTATTAGCTTTTTCCATCCTCCTAAGAGAGCAGCTGATGGGTACTTTGCATCTGGGGAAATGTGCGTTAGTCTCGAGGCCTGACATTTGTTTTGTGGCTGTGGAATTCACCCTGCATGGGGCTGTCAGATTAAATACGATATCTGGCTTTTCCAAAACAGCAGATAATTTATTGGTCATTAAAATCCCAGTGGCTGTGCGGTCAGCTTGTGCTGAAGTCTCTCATTGGTGCCAAGGCATAGGAATTCAGTAAACACTAATCATGGACACAGGCAAAGGTTTCAGAGGTTTGAGACCCAAGACTGGTCCAAGAGAGCTCCAGTTGCTGTTTGTTTCCTGTGTGCTCGCTGTGTTTCATAAAGTAGATGAGTTTTGGGTAGAAAAAAAACACTACCCAAAATGGATTTTGAAAGCCTTAGTGTTCAGTCCTGTAGATAAAGGGCCACCTTGATTCGTCATAAGCAATGTTTTTTTGGTGGTTGTGGCTGACATGTTGTATTTTCTCAATAGTTTTGCCATTTGTGCTGATCAAAAAATGTTCTGGGTGTTACCCTGGCACANTTGCCATTTGTGCTGATCAAAAAATATTCTTCTGGGTGTTACCCTGGCATGGGTAATGAGATCAATGAGTGAAGCCTGTCACGTGGCTGACTGCCTGAAGGATGGGGCAGGTTCCTTTTCCAACCTTCCATTTTATGAACATTTGGGAGAAGGGAAGCAAAGCTGGGATCTGATCCCTCATGACCTGTGTGCTGTCAGTCTGAATTCAGCCTGCTCCAGCAGAAAATCCCCTTTCCCATCCATCAGAGCCAAGTGTCTTAGATTTCTCCAGGTGCTGCCAAAGTCCAGAGTGTTCTTTCGGAACTGGTCTGGAGGTGCTACTTGTTTAACGTCAAGCACTTCCACTGGCTTATTTTTTCATCCTGGATGCTTCTGGTGTGTTTGCTGAAGGTGTTTCTTTTGTGAAAGCCAATGGCATTTGATTCCTGGAAGGTGGGAGAGAGGACTGGTGTGACACTGCAGGCCTGACAGCTGATACGTGAAGAAGACGTATGAGCAGGAGAGGAGCTGAAGCTGTGAGTCGTTTGTTTGTTTTTTTTTTCCTTTTGAAGCTGGAAATCTCATTATAGATGCCAATTTTGTAGGTTTCAACAACTTCCAAAACGAGATTTGGGCATGGGGTTTGTTGAGACTCATGAGAGATGAAAAACAAGACACGGATTTCAGAGGCTCGTTTAGGAGTCTCTGAATGCTGTGGAATTGAGTGGCATTTCGTCTTCTGAGCACCTTTGTGCAGCTGAATCCAAGTGTCCACAAACTGCAGAGCAGATCGTGCCACTGGTGACACGGATGAGAGAACAGACTCCTCTGGCACAATTCCTACAACAGGAATGGGGCTGTTGAACTCAGGGCTATTGTCTTGGCTGCTGTTGTAGAGAACAGCCCAGACCTGCCATGAGGATTGGTCTAGAACAGAGCACATCCCTGTCAGAGCTGGATACTTACAAAAAAGCAAATCAGTGGCTTGGTGTATTTTCCACCCTTCCTTCCAGCCCTTCTGCTGGGAGCTGAGATGATAACTAGTAGAAAAACTACCCAATAAATAGAATGTTAACACAATGTTTGCAGCTATTACTAAAGGTTCACAGGGAAAGATTCAGATTGTTTTCTTAATTTTCAGAGAATATCTTCCAAATGTTTTTGTGTTGGCTCTCAGCAAAGCACATAAATCTGCTCAGTTACGCTAATCTAGCACAGTGAAAAATATTGCAACTGTGTCATTAAATTATGGACGAACTTTGCTAGTTTGGCTTGTAGTCAATATGAAATATTGGTGTTTTAAATTAATATTGCATTTTCTCATATTTTCCCTGGTATCTTATGAAACGCTGAGTTTATCATGATAGGTTTTCTTGAATGTAAGCTAAGCATTTATAACTCCTTTTCCTCTCCACTTTTTCCTCAATCTGTAGAAAAAAAAAGAAATACAAGAGGCATGCTTTAGTCTTAATAAGCATTGATTTCTAATGGAATAAATAAGACCAGAATCCTGTGAGTATTTTTTTGTGTTTAGCCTTACACAGACAGACTTCGTGGAGTGGCCAGAGAAGGTACAACTTCCCCATTAGTCCCACTTGAAGGTGCTCTGTGGAGCTGCCTGCAGAACTCAGGCTCGAACATTTTGTCCCATTTGGCTCCATGAGGTGCCAAAACAGGGCACAGGAGATGAACGTGGAATGCTCTTCACAGCCCAATGTGGATCTCACACGTGCAAATGCCTCTGTCCTGATGCAGACCTTCTGTCCCAGCAGGGATTTGGCACATTTGTGCAGAGATGTAAATACACAGCTTGGGTTTCTTGCAGTAGCAAGATTTTTATCGGGTATATTTAACAGTGATGCATGAGCAAAGCTGAGAGGCACAGCTCAGTGGCAGCTATTGCCAAGTAGAGAGGTGAGGTATTAGCTCATGTTTTATAACATGTGGCCAACAGATACACTTCATGTTGCCCAAGTTAAAATTCTGCTAATCTTTGTTTCTTCTCGCCTTTGAATAGGTTGTGTCCTGAGAGCCTGTCCTTAAAAAAGGGTGAGCTGAGAGTCCACACTCATGGCCATACAGCTGTGACAGCTCTGATTCCATCACAGCTTGGTATGTTATTATTTGTTTTGCTCTTTGCTTCAGGTTTGCTCTTCTGGTAATGTTATTTCTCCCTCCACACTTAGATCACAGAGAGATTGTTTAATAGGGTTTTTTTTAATGTAAATTTAATTGCTATATTATCAAAAAGAAAGCATGGTGACTGTAACTCTCTTGCACATATTTTGCAGCGATTAAATATCTACTTACTGTAAACCCAAACAAGTTCAGATTCTGCACCAAACTAAGTTTAAACTAAAAATTAAATCACCTACAGAATAGTCTGCAAATGGGCTAGAACTCTTCTGCTAGAGAGATTTGTGTTATGGTTTTAATAAAGTACACTTATAGAATTAAAACCCACTGGTAACAAATGCAACAAATTTTGCAACAAATGTGCAATCCCAGACTTTATTAATGAATGAGTTACACTGGTGTGTCATCTTAATTTCTTACAGATGCGTTCATGTTCTTTGAAAGGACCAGTGGAAATTGTCATAAATTCATTTGCTGTTCACATTAATGAATGCTAGCCCTTATTCTTCCTCAGTGGTATTACGACTGCAATCTGGCTTGCCGTAGGGACCCCACTGTAATTCATCATTGCTTCAGTGTTCAAATTCTCTGGTGGAACCAGATATTGGTGTCGACAACATCTGGAGTTTTACGTCTCTCATCTTTTTTCCACCTCCTTCCTCCTGTTTAATCAAGAGAATGGGAAGGGGAAATTGCTGCCATTGTTAATATCTTCAAGACGCTGAGTGATTGCCAGGAGTTTGGAGCATGGTTACACCCAGGAGGGAGGAGACACAGGTCTGTCCAAAGAGGTGAGACTGAGGAGCAGCTGCTTTCAGCTCCCTGCAGTGCCAGTCATCACGGCAGGCCTGGAGAGGCAGGAGGGCACTTTTCCATCTTCTGAATCCAAGCAGTGGGTTTGACAGAGGATGCCCTTTCACAGAAGAGTGTCTTGGCAAGCATAATTCCCAGTTTCTTTCGCTGGAGCCATTTCATGTTCTATAAAGCAGTCGCAAGGAGAGACATAGGTTGACATGGATTTTAAGTAGGAATCTTTATCTATGCCTGACCAGATCCTGACTTCTTTCCTACCCAAATCCTTCAGATGCAAGTCCGTTCTCAGGGCCAGGGTTTAAATGAGCTCAGGAATGCACTGCAAGGTAAATCTTGAGTGTGGGCTGTTCCCTAGCTTAGAATGTGTCTGCCTGTCCTTACAGTGTGTGACAATGCACTGCTCTGTGGGAATGTGACCTTGGCCCAAGAGACACGTTAATGTTTACAAATTCTCCAGAAGTGTGCTTTCACCTCTCCTGTCTGCTGCACTTGGGAGGGGCTCACATAAAGATAATTCATCATCCTCCTTCAAGTCTAGCCCTTGAAATTCCTCCTTGCCATAATACCTAACTTCAATTTGACAAACGTGTGTCTGCAAATGTATGATGACCACTGCCTATCGTGCTAAGGAATATTTTACACTCTTTGTCCTTCTCCATCCATCCAAATCCACCAGTTGTCTTCCAGGGCTGGGAGCGTGTTGCGGCAGGGAACCAACCTTGGTGCATCCAAGCACTCTGCAGCTGGGATGGCCTCTGTGGAATCCTCCTCACTGGGATGGTGACACATCTTGTAAACATCCCGAAGGAAAAGCAGTAAGTACATTTCCCAGTCAAGGACTGCACGATCTGCTGTCCACGAGGCTTGCAAACTCAAATCTGATCCACCTACCCAGGGCTGTTGGGGGCTGAATTATTTTTTCTCTCCTCCCACCTGTGCTTGGACTATGTAATTTTGCCTTGAAGTGTGTTCCCTCTCTTTGGTGCTGTTTTAGAGAATGATTTATATTGCCACTTTTCTCCACAATATTTGGGTGCAAGTTCTAGAAGAAAAAACCCAGCCAACTACTGAAATACTTGACATGTTAGTGTTATTTAAATACTTTTTTAGAACTATCCCTGAATTCATTATGTATAAGGCGATCAAGGAATTTAGAAGCCTCAGACTCGTCTCTGTTCAGGGCACAGCTGGTGAAGGAAATCAGCTCTTCCAGCATTAGGAAGTAGTTGTAGCTGGTAACAGATGCTGAGTGTTTTTGTGCTGCTCTGTGACTGGAAAGACACGAGGTGATGGAGCTGGTGGATTATCCATCCTCATCTGGAAATCATTATTGCTAATCAGTCTAGCTTTTGGGTACTAATTACTGTTATCATATTACCTGTCAAAGTTTCTGGGAACTGGTTTCTGAGACTTTGTGTGTGCACTGGAAGTTTCAGGCACCAACAAAGACCTTTAGGCACCATTTGTAAATGAGTGATTAATAAACCAACATAAAAGTTCATTAGGACAGAATGAGAGAAGCCGTCAGAGATACCCTCCAATGAAAGAGAAGAAAATGTTTAAAAAATTGATGTTACGAGCCCAAATTTCCCAGTATGTTACCCTGTGAGGTGGAGAGACTCTGAAAGGACCTATTTTAAAAAGCAACTAGTAATGCCACAATTTCAG
This sequence comes from Cnemophilus loriae, assembly GCA_013397755.1. NCBI lineage: Eukaryota > Metazoa > Chordata > Aves > Passeriformes > Corvidae > Cnemophilus > Cnemophilus loriae. The sequence goes on along the minus strand of VZTF01006716.1, from coordinate 2,368,347 downwards.
AAATCTTTTTAGCATGTGTTAAATTCCTATGGACTCCCTGCTCAACTGATGGCACAGCTTGAAGGATTCAATAAAAAACAGTAATTAAAACAGCAGAAAAAAACCCCCTAAGATTAAGTCTCTGGTTCTTCACCCAGGGTTCCCATCTTCATATAAACACAAATCCCGTGGAAAACAGAGTAACATTTTTATGGAGATTAACTAACTAAGCACTCCCTAGTTTATTTAAGCTGTTCATTATTTCGGTATCCACTGATGATAAGATTGCAGGAACACAATGAAGTGTACTCCTTAAGAAACACTATGCTCTAATGCCTGTACTATACCCTTAATTAGTACGGTATCATCCATAATAATAATGTATTTTAAAAATTCATTAAATGTTTTAGGATGTAGCCTGAAAAAAGATTAAAAGAATAAATGTTTCATTTTGAAATACTTAGAGGTAATACTTAAAATTAGTTGAATTTATTCTTTGTTTTGGCTTCAGCGAGGGAAAAAAAATTCTACAGGGAACTTATAATTTAGAACAGTGAATATAGCTGCAATATTCTTGCATGGTTAAAGAACATGCTGTCCAATGGTACATTGTTTTTTTCATTTGTTACTTGAATGTTCTGTCTCAGGAATGAAGTAGCACTTTTTCTCCAGTCACACAAGACTGCAGTTCAGCCTCTTAATGCATACAGGTGCAGAGCAAATGGGCACTTGGTAAGAATATATCAAATTAAATAGCTTAGTTATAAGAATTTTATAATATTTTGGCTGGTGCGGATTAAATTTATTCTAAACTGTGAAATCTTAAGCAAAAAAGACCAGTACTTTTTACACAGTCAGGATGATTTCTGTTTATATATTCTATCTCCATCTGGTTAAGGACAGAGTTTATCTGAAGTCCTTGTAGCAGAGAATGAAAATTAGAACTTTTCTGTCCTTTTCCAGACTGGAACACTGAAACAACAGCTCGTTGCTGTCCTTGAGACAAAACAAGGGCATGCACAAGGGATAGCTCTCTTTGGGGAAGTAACACTGGTGAATAGATCAGAAATGGTTTTAGGTATTACTACTTACATAGAAGTTCACCAGTTGCTAACACGAAAGTCTTGGTAAAAAATTTCCCAAATTTTTTGATGTACGTTTAGGAAGTCTTTAAGAGGTCATGATATTAGTGAAGAATACTTAAGCACATTTTCTGAGTTCTCTGTTGCTTTTGAGAACACCAACTCCCGCCTAAAAATTACTGTTAATTGGATCGGTATTCGTCTTTTGAGTGGTTTAATTAATGGATATGGAATCTGCCATCTCTCCTACGAGGCTGATGCTCAGAGAACGGCGATTCAGTATTTTGTAAATACTGGTTCCGTGTCAGCTGTTTCCAAGCAGGCAGCCAAGCCGAGGGGCCCCGTACCATCCATCCTGCCTACGGGGTGGATGTGTGTCTGTGTCTAGGCTGCTTTATGTTGCTTCCTCTCACGATCCAGTCAGAAAAACAGGCTGAGAGGCCAGCCTGAGTACAACAAGGTCATAATGTGGAGAATGCTTTTGTGACTGGTGTCCCCATTCTGGGTGTGAGTGCTCCTGGTGTCCTGTTCAAAGCAGCCAGGCTGGGTTATTTCATTTACCTTTAACCATTTAATGCACACCTAGTCCAAGCTACTGATCTAATGTTCTGCAGTCCATGGAGTTACCTCCATCTTCTCTCTGAAGGCATCTTGGAGGCTCCAGCATTTCAGTTAAACCTAACAGTTTAATTGCTATAATATTATTGATAATATATATATTATGATATAACATATATATATATTTATATGATATAATATAAATTGATATAATCTACTTCCAACAACCCTTCTCGCCTAGCTGGGGAGTGGTCACAGGCATCCTACTTCTGCTTAGAGCCAAAGTCATCTATTCTGGTGAGATGCATTGAGTTTAGCACACTCCTTTTTTTTTCACCCCCCATTGGCTATGAAGTGATTTTAGTTAAGTAGCTTAGATGGAGCCATTTACTATTGGTCAAATAAATCCTATTTCCAACAGAAGTGTTGGAGGTTTAGTTCTTAAAGTCCACTCCTATTTCCCGAGAAGTGACTGTCCTGCAGCTGGAGGTGTGGCACTCCTCTCCAGGAGTTCAAAGTTTGGCATTCCTATAATGCTATAATATATAGGCTATATTCCTATAATTATTTATTATACCAGGAAAGTTTGTGGCTTTTAATCTTGTTTTTACAGAAGATGAGAAATCTATTAAAATTACATATATTTATGGTACAATCTTGTATGCAGTTTTACTCTATGGATAATTTTTCGCTCTCCAGACCACAACAGAAGCATTCTGAAAAGCTTCACAAGTGTCCCTCCTAAGAGTTTTTCACGCAAGAAACTTTGTCTCAACTCCTGTTTTTGTCTTCCTCCCGCTTTTATGGTCAAAACCTTTTACAGCCACTTTAATTGTGAACTATTGTCTGTCTGGCTTTATTGTAAGATCTGAGGCAATCGCCACCGTCACCTGCAGCTAAATAAAGGGCTTGATTGCACTTTCTCTTGAGCCTGAATGGGGTAGACAGCTCGGCTTTAAGGAGGTCCAGTGTTGTCCTCAGTGCTAAACTCCACTGTTATCCCCCCCCAAACATCAACCACAACCCTTCCAGCAAAATGACCATCCCCAGAGGCACAGGGCTGTTTAACACGGGGCTCCAGGGTGGCACCTCTTAAAAGGCACAAGCCGCATTTAGAAATTTGAATTGCTAGGCTGACTTTCAAATGAGACAAGGATAAAAACCCTTTTAGGTTTCCTGGGGATGCCATGGTGAGAGGAACGTGTTTTACATCTCTTTTAAGGCAGGCAGCGTGTGCATTCCATGGCCCTGTGCCATCTGCATCATTAAGCCACCTTCTTCCATGATTTATATAAATATTACAAGCACCAAAACTCTGCTAACTGTCCAGCCAAATTAAAAATAACCTCTGAAAATAACCCAATGTAAAAATATTTGCCTTCAAGAGAGAAAGCAATTTATTCTTTACAACCCTTCTACTGTGTTAAAACACTGATTAAGTTACTGGTTAAAGATGGTACCAAGAAATTTAAAGCTACTAATTGCTTGCAAGCTGCTTCTGAATGATAATTAGAGAAACCTGGTGTAGGTGCTGCTTTGAGCTATTAAAATGCTGTTAGATTAATGGTATGGAAGAAACATACGGAGCTCTCAAGATTAGACTGTTTATGCATTGAAATTTCCCTAATGGGGTGCAAATTTATCTTTCATTTGTACCAAGTGTTGAACACCCATCCTACATTTTGAAGTATTTTCCTGATTTTGTTCATTTTTCACATGACTAAATGGAAGGTTGTGTGAAGTGATCAAAAATCCGTGGGGCTAAACTGCCACAGTTCATTGAATCCTGTTTTCCATGTATTCCAGCTTGAAAAGACACTCACATTTGAACTACCCTGTAAACAACAAAAAGCTGGGGATGTGGTTTCATAATTTTGGAGGGCTTTTATTTTAGGAAGGGAGGCTCATCTATTTGAGTGCTGCTCTGTTGTCAGTGGAGAAGAGGAAGGAGTCCTGCAGGTAACTCAGGACACCTGCAGAGCCTGATTTCTGGTTTAACAGCAGCAAATCCTGATCTCTGCTTACAAAGGGAGCAAAGACTTTCAGCCTCCCTATGTAATTTCTTGGAATTAATACCTTTGCCTGTTTAGACTTATAACTGCCTTAGGTGTCTTCCCACTCCTGTGCCAGGTAAGGAGATGGTATGTAGGGATGATGACTTGTGGAAACATTTATTAATAGCTACATCAACCACAAATTGTTGTTACACGCGAGCTCCGAATTTGTTGGGAAAGGCTCATTGCGTGCTCTGTGTGGTATAAGGCTTTGAAATGTGACAGCCAGCCAGTTTCTGGCACAGGGAGGAAACTTCTAGAAAGGGACCTTAGCAAAACTCTTGGAATATTTTTATTTAATACATAGGAGAAATGGAACAACAACAAAAAAACCCCACCCTAAAATAGATCATTTGTGGCTTCTTTGTAATGTGTTGGGTTTCAAACTGCTGAGACAGCAGAATAGCATTGGAGCTCTGTAGCCAAATCATAATAAGAAATGTTTTATCTCTGTTATTTGGGACAGTAACACTGCCTGAGTGAGCATTTCCAAAAAGAATTGGGTGGAGAAGCTTCAGATCCTATGTCTGCCCAGTTTAATACTTGAATTCTGAAAAGCTTTGTCGATGAATTGGGGATATCTGAAAAAAGTGTTGGAAACGTTTGTTCACAATGGGTTTTCAGTGTCTGGGTTTGAATTACACTTACTAAAGGCCCCTCTGTTTGATGCTGTTGGTCTCAGACAGCAACATTTACATTTAAGTACCACTTTTAAAACCAAGGTCCTGTGCAAGGATGATAGCCTAACTTATGAGTTATTCCCCATCATGTCACGTGTCCTCATTTCCATGAACACACTGGAACTTGTCTGACCCTGAAGCTCAGCAGGGTTGGACCCCTAAAGTCAGCACTGGGTGCTGCAGGCTTCTGGCTTGACATAAAGGGGAAAAAATATCACCCTGAGGACAATGCTTTGGAAAGGGATACCCAGAGAGGCTGTGGACTCTGTTCTTGCAAACTTTTCAAACCCAGCTTAAGAAGCTGTGGGCAGGCAGGTCCGCATTCAGTGCTGAGCCTGCTTCTAGCAGGAGGCTGAGCTAGACCTGCTGAGGTGGCATCCAGCCTGAATTGTTCTAGGATTCTGTGGTCTGAGCTTGAATTTTATGTATTTCAAAGCCTTTATGTAATTCTTTTTTATAAAGCTGCACCCTTACACGAGTTGACTGTAATGATAATATCCAATAATTATAATAATTGTATTATTAAAAAGAGGTCATGTTTTCTGGCAGGAATAGACAAAAATATTTTTTTATAGATTTCTAAAGATAGCACTTATTGCCCTAAGGCCTACTTTGTTTATGCATAGGAAAATTTTCCACCAATTGCTAATGACAGACTAAGATAATCACCTATAAATGGAGTAAAAAATTAAATCATAAAAATAGTTAAAATAATTGCAGCATAGTTACTTAGAATAAAAGCCTTTTAAAAAATTTTCCTCTTTAAGAAGTATAAATGTCCAAAACCAGGAGTATATTTTGATAGAAGCAGAGTAGGCTGGAGCAGAAACTACACAATCCAGATATCACAGAAAAGTTTTGCTTTCCAAGATTCACTCACTTGTTGAGTCATGTTGAGCTTAAAGCTTCTTGTTTATGTAACAATATCCTCATTTTTCTTTCAGATGGAAGAACAATTCCTGCTATTTTAAAAGGACGTGTTTTCGGTTTTGGCCACTGATCCTTCAAAATAGGTAATTACTCAAATCTGTCTCAAGTTGTCCATTTCTCCATTGTTGAAAAATAACTATTTCATTGTTCCTTTGGCTGTTCTGAAGACCTGAATGGCAGAGTTGGAGGCTTTGAAAATGTGGAGAGTCCAATGTTATTCAAAGATTAGAAGAATATATTTTTTTACATTGCAGAAAGGATTTTACTGTTGCCGTTTTGAAATTCTTCAATAACAGCAATAATGGGGAGACTCTTCCAGTGACTGAATATTTTTGAAGTTTTTGTAGTACTGTTGCAAAAATAGATTTTATGCGTGTTGAAGGCTGAGATAATATATTTATTGAGATTACAGATAAATCATGGCAAAGTGGACAAAATGGAAGGCAGTTTTATTCAGCGAGAGAATTTGCATCTCCAATATTTCTTGGTTTGACTTTTACTAAGTAGAATCGACATCAGTTACAAAAACGAATGAACTGTGGCTTTTCCTCCGTGAAAAACCTCAACTTTTTAAGGAGATTTTTTAAGTTCCGAAAGGGTAAGGCTTGACCAAAGAAGAGCTGTCTGAGGAGTTCTGTGTTCCAAAGGGCCAGCAGTGTGTGGGTGCGTGTTCCAGCAGTTTTCTAGCAGGCCATGGGTGATGTCCCTTCTTCTACCTTAAATAAAACACCATAAAACTCTTTTCCTTGTGTAACCAGGCTCAGATAGACTGCAGAAATGTGCTGAAAATGGGTTCTCTGAAGACAAGTGTCAAAAGCCTGCAGTATTTTTAGCTGTATGCCTTCATAACCCATGGGATTTCTGGCTTTTCTTTACTCCATCTTAGTTAGCACGAGCATGAGCACATGGTATTTTCCCTCTGTGGGATTCTTGCGTGGGCCTGGGAGTTCTTGCTGCACGGAGATTTTCCCCTGCAAGGCTCGTGCAAACCAACGTGCTGGGGAAAGTGATTGTGTGTGGCTCCCACCGTCTCTTGTGCAGCTTGGAAAAGTGGCAGAAATAAGGGAGAGGCTCTGGATGGAGAGGCTCTGGATGGAGAGGCTCTGGCTCAGGCTGGGCTTGAAGACAAGACTGAATTTTGACCTGGATTCAGGAAAGGGAGGGGTTGTGAGCACACACACAGAGGCTGGGCTTGAAGACAAGACTGAATTTTGACCTGGATTCAGGTATTTTACAGCTGTGCTGCTCCTTAGAGCTAGAGCTCATTTTGGCAAGGAATATGAAAGGTACTCTTGGAGCTGTGGTCTTTGCCAATGGGCAGGTTTTGCCGATTACTTATAGCTTTAATTAGTCCTAATGGCTTCGGGAACCAGTTGCTGGGAGGAACGTGCTCCTTAGGTGGATTATCTGCAACAATGTCCTTGAGGGTGAGGCTTGGTGGAAAAGGCTGAGTTCCAGGGGGAAAATAATCCTTTGCATCACATAATTAAGAAATAGATCACTGAGTATACACCTAGTGAAGGTGAATTATGGAGGCTTTTGGATAGATTAAATCTGGAATTTCATATTGTGGGCGTTCTCTTTGTGGGTTTTTTTGTTTTTTTTTTAATGTGATGTATTTAAACAACTCACAAGATGGATATTTGATCTGAAACTGTACAGAAAAGACTAATAATGCAATACCTTATAAACAGAGAGCCAATTCAAGGAGGTTTGGGAACTGCAGCTGCTATGAAAGGCACCAGCTTTCCTTGTAGGTGTTGCATTCAGTAAAGATGCCACAACAATGTTCTGTAACATTCACCTGTAGGAAGAGACATGAAGACAAATAGATTTTTAATTACAGTACTTAAAAAGACATGAATAGAATTTCAGATTTCTAAATATTTTTTTTTTTGGAACCCATTCTTTACTTTCTGCTTAAATTAGGCTGCACCCAGACTCCAGAACCTGGGAACAGTCTTTAGGTCCAGATGCATTTTGACACAAGCCAAGTCGAGACCCTAGTGTGCACCAGCAGTCAAAATCTGCCTTGCTTTCCACCAAGAGGCATCTGGGAGCCATCTGACAGCAGCGTTAAGGGTATCTTCTCATATCTCCACAGAGGAGTATAAATGTAGGCTGCTTATCTGGGCCCTGGCTCTAGCAGGGGCTTGTGCTGGCAGTGGAACTGATCAAATTATTCAGGATACCACTGATCTGCAATGAGATGCTCTCAAGATTCACCTATTCCGTGACCAGCCCAGATTGCTTTTCTTGCTGAAGGCTGCATGTCTTAGTTAAAACATACCCTGAAGGAACAGCTCACACGAGATTGTGTTAATATTGACGATAGAGAATTAACATGCGTGCTATCATTGACTTCTACCAAAGCAGATTTTGTTTGAGAGATCATGTGTAACAGCCCTTAATTATATTAGATTTAGCCAGAGGCATTCTTTCCTCACAGAAATAGGTGCCTAGATACGCTTGCTCAATAGCCACCTGGGCTTTTGTTAGGGTGGTCAAGTAATAATTCTTTGAAAAAGAGCAACTAACTAAGAGCTCAAAATATTGAAGAAAATCAGGATTCATTAATTGTTTACTACATCAGAAGCAGTTTGTATCTTTAATAAAAATACCAAATATTGAAAATTCTAGCACTTTTACTGAGATGAAAGTAGGAACAATCTGCTTAGAATGATCTGCCTTAAAGTGAGCAAGTATTGTTGTTTACTAGATTAGACAAGATGCATTTCAGTCGATAAATAAAGAATGGAGCTTCTGCCAGATGATTCATTTCCCCTAAAGCATGATTGACTTTGAAAGGATTTGCTTTGCTTCTTCTGTAGTTTTTCTGTTACACAGCTTGTCTGAGGTGAGATTTGTCCAGCTCTGCAATGAGATGTGATTACTTTCTACTGCTCTGTTTAACTGCAAAAATTGCTGTGAGCTGAAAATCCACTCACAGGCTGAAGTTTGGACTGAGCTGTCACCAGAGCTATGGAGAGAAACTCCTTAGAAGTCAAGAGACTGAGAGTCACTCGTTCTGCATCCTTTTGAGAAGGCAGGGACAGAACAGATTTTGCCCATCAATGTGCAATAAAATGGTGTCAAATGTAGCACCCGGTGGAAATTATAAGATATTACTCAGAAAATTTTGTCAAATTATTTTAACCTGAAAAAAGACCATGGTGAAATTTCACGGGAGTTGAACTCTAGAGCAATGTGAAGGGCTCACTTTGATATGTTTTGAAATCAATTAGAACAAAGGAAACCAAAATTTTCCAACACCTCACACATAAATGAGGATTTATTCCCTAGCATGCCACAAATTTCTGCCTCAGTGATTTTTGCCAGAAATATTGTGAATTTGTTTTTTAAAGACTTGCTACATCTAAAAATTAATCACACTTAAACATGCAGGCCTCTAAACCTTATTGGAATAATGGATTTTGATTCCCTTGCTCTCTTCCTTGCTTAAGCCTTCTTGGTTTATGCTTGTTATCAGGAAGAGCTTGCGATTATCTCGTTGGCAAAGACCCTGTGCTTATTTCATTCTTATCACAAAGCAGAGGAAAATTATACTTTGGTACAGTTTTATGCAACTGTACAGTGGGAAAGAGTTTTTTTTTTTCCTAGTGACCAGCTGTCTGAAACCAGTGGTGCACAAACACATCCATTCAGCCAGATAATCATTTTCCCAGATTTGATTTAAGACACTTCATTGAAGTTATTACGCTCATGTAAAAGAGCAACAATATATGAGTGAGCCAGGCCTTAGGCCTTGATTTTCCTCCAAAAGATGAAAGCAAATGAAGAAATTCGGAGAATGAAACAATGGGTAAAAAAACTGGAACCGAACCATTTCTGCAGGGAGATTTAGGACTTAATCCTGTGGAGTAAAACCTGCTCTGGCCCTGATCCAAAACAGTACTCAAGTCTTAACTCTAACTCCATCAGCAGTTTCACTGAAGCCTAATGTCTGTCCAAGTGCTCTGTAGACTGGGGCCAGAGTATCAGTAATTTGCAAGACTAAGCCCTCAAAGAAATGATCTTGGTCAAGTGATAAGGACTGGTAATGAGCTGAACTTGTAAGAGAGAGAAGGATCTGGCTGTGGGCATATCAGTGGGTTGGAAAGTCGAGTGAGGATTAGCAGGGAAGTTGGAGCAAAACCCACTGAAAGACATGGCTATACTATTATTTAAACATTTTCAACTTTTTTTCCCCAGTAAAATAATTTCTAAATAGGTTTTGAAATCGTACAACGTTTTTGAGAACTGGTAACTTTTGTGGTGGCAAAATTATTTTTATTTTGTCCTCAAACCTTCTATCCAAATTTGTTAGGTCAGAATTTAGAATCACAATTCAGGCGTGTGAGAATGCCTCCACCTTTGGTCTCTGGATGTAGAGGTTGTTGCTTGGTTTTCTTCTCCAGTGAATACCTCTGCTGTTCATCTGGTCATTCGATACCACTCTTCTTTTTGCACAGTTCAGTGGTATATGGATATAAATGGTATATGTAATATATTCCTATTATTTGCTATCAGCATACCATTGCTATCAGCCTGTACCATTACCCATTTTTTGCAGATTGCTGCTCCTTAAACCAAAATCTTTACTGAACCATTTAAAATAATGTTTGTCCCATGCTTCCCACTCTTTTCAGGTAGACAAGAGAGCAGTATTTTGGCTGTGGGGGAAAAAGGCAGCATCTAAGTGGTGAATTTCTTTTCATAAGGCAAGTATGCCTGTGGCAACATCAGTGGAGATGGAAATAGATTGTAGATAAGTTCCTGGCACTGAATGTGGGCTAGGTGAGAGTGCTGAATGCTAAATGAGGTGGGAGAGCAGCCCAGAGCTGGCCAGCCTGCCTCCAGGGGTGACCCCGAGGACACTGCCTTGGAGGAGCCTGCATTTGCAGGTGGGTGGCCAGATCTGCCTGCGGTGCCCCTCTCCAAGGCCAGGCTGTGCTCCAGCAAAGGAAGCAGACTCAGTGTCCCACCCCAGCCCCGGGAGATGTGCTGGCAGAGGCTCCTGGGCTGGAGACTGACCCAGAGCTGGGCTCCCAGTGATTTCAAGTCCTGCAGGGCCAGTTATGTCTGGAACTCATTGTAGGGCTGCTGTGTTTTGGGTTCTGCGTGTTCCTTCTCAAACTCAATGTGATAAAAAATTACTTTATAAGGAGCGATTTGTGCAAATAACCCAGGAATCCATAACTCATATGTGGGTCAGAGTTCAGCTTCAATTTTGAGCTCACACTTGCTGGCTTACAGCGAGCTGGTTTAGAACGCCTCACACTTCCCAAGAATTGCATTAGCATCCAATGTTTGTTTGCTGTTTTTTTTTCTTGGATGTGTGGATCTGGGACTGTGGTTTGTACCGTTTGAGGGAGGATATTCACATCCAGATATAGAGTTTAAATGTAGATTTAATCTGAGCTGTCTGTAGTTATGAAAACGTGTGGAATAAAAATGCAGAGTAAAGAAAGTGACTAAATTTTTCACTGTTCATGTTCAGTTTCACTTGTATTTGAACAGAGATTTGAAATAATTTTCAAATTATTTAAACAGACCATCTCCTTGTGTCTTAGTCTAAACTGGACCTCTTTCTAAACAGATCTTTTTAAAAGTGCTGCTATAAAGCAATTATAAACTACTGATGGCAGGAATTCCTAATTCAGAATCTGTTGCTCGTGGTATTTTGCCATTTCCACTGGATGATTTACTGGCTAATCATTTGGATGGTTAAGAGGAAGACATGAATGAAAGTGACTGCAGATGGACCCCAGGCTGCTGGAGTGCCACATCCAGATTTCAGAGAGACCTCCAGCTGGTTAGGTTCTCATCATGCAAAGCAAGGGTTGCCCCAGAATTAACTTTTACTGCAAGCCCCCCACCACGGCTTTGACCACCCAAATGCCTACGAAGAAAACTTCTGCAGTATCCTGCCTCCTTTTCCTTTATGCCACGCTTCATTATGTGTGGTTGATAAGCCCTAGATAGCAAACAGTTGACAAGAGTAATTTTGCCTACCACCCCACACGGGAATCATCTAACCTTAATATGGAAGATGTGCTTTTGGAGTTCAGCCAAGCTGGTAGTGGTCCTTCTACATTTGCTTGTCCTTAAGAAAATGCAGTTCATGCCCTTTCTCACTGAGTAAATGTTTCTAATTATCTGAAACATTTCTCATTTTTTTTCCCCAGCATTTAATCACTGGCTTCCAAAAAGCCTGGACTGGGAACAGAGTCTTGAAACTCTGCATGACCACAACAGTTTAGCTCTTATCTGACTTAATCTTGCCCACCTCAGGGATATTTTACAGCTATTTGATCTGTTGAATAGCATACATCCAAGGTTCTTGACCTCTAGTCCTGCTTGCTCACACAGGATGTTTCAAAGTTGCTTTAGCTCAATTGAGCAATAGTATTTTCTAAAAGTAGCCCCAGTGAAACTTGTAGGGCTTGCTACTTGTTTAGGAAAGTCATGTTTACTGTGTGAAAGTACCAAAGCTGAACTTCTGATAAGGCTGCTTCCTTGATAAAGACACTTGCCAGGCAAATTCTACAGCTGGTAAAAAATAAAATAAAATAATTTTAAAAACCCGTTAGAGCCTGTATCATTAACAGCATCACTAAAAAAAGGAAATCTACACTTATCTGAAAATCTGAGGGTTTTTATAGGGCTTAAGAAGACTGAAGGATTCACATAGATCATCCTACAACTTTTACCTGTTGTTCAGGATGGGGGAGGATCCTCAAGCATACACTTGGGTACAGTGTTTGCTGTGTTCCAGGAGTGGCTGCCTCCCAGAACTCTGATGGCTTGAGGCAAACTGGGGTTAATCACATACTTTGCAGTAAGTGGAATAGTGGTGGCCTCTTGGGTGTCTAGGTTTGAAATTACTATTCACTCTGCACAAGACACAAAAAAGAAAGGTGTTATCTCAGGCAGCAATCCGCTTTACTGGTTGGTTGGGGTTTTTTTTGTTTCTTTCTGCTGTTAACTGAATGACTTAATGTTTTGATAAAGTTAACTCGGGTGGACTTACGAAGATGAAAGTGTAATTGGGGTTTAATCCATCCCCACGTCTGAGAAGCTGTGTAAAACCAGTGAGAAGGAGCTGTACAGCCACGGTCACATGTGCTCCTTAAGCCTGGTGCTGATAGTGACTCCTTGGCTGGGACCGTGTGACCTCTTAAAGGCTTGTAATGGAAAGAGGAAGAAATGTCTCCCGACTGTAAAAACCCCGTTTACCCTTTCAGCCTGTGATAAATTAACTGCTGTGTTGAAGTGACAGTTTACCCTGCTTGAATGCCAACAAAGGCAAAAAATGTGAGCATGCCTGCCTGGCATAAAGCGTGGAGGTAAACCACATGCCTCCATTCACCCCTGGCTTGCTAAATCCACAGAAAAGCAGGATTTGGAATATATGTAGGAATGTATTGGATGCAGCATCAAAGCATTGCCTTGATCACCATCATCCATTCACGATCTTGCAGAGTGTAGTAATGCATATTTTCTTGCTTATTCTTAGATTTGTAGCTTGACCCGTGAGAATTGTTTTAACTCTTGCTGGGATCAGGGGGGGAAGGAGACAGGCTGCACTCCAGCTTTGATATATGAGCTGATTAGAGCTTCTGGCAGCCTCCAGGATGGAGTTTCTCAGCAGCAAGATCTCCAGAGGGTTTCTGAGGGTGGGATTACTGTTAAGGGTTTTTTTCTTGATCACAGTCCCGCTGCTAGTGGAGTGTGTGAAACAAAAGTTCAAATGTTGGCATATTCTCCTGTGGGATAGCAATACTCACAGTAGATAATTTCCATATCTGAAATAAGCTACACAATGATATTTTTTTCAGCTGCTGCACCCAGCTGAAGCATAATCAGTGATTACTAGTCTAGTTATTAATGCTTCTGTACTACTTTTCCCATGCTCATGCAAATTAATGTAGAAAGAAAAAAAATCATAGAAACTATGTGATTGTTTTTCTATAGAAACAGAGAATTAAGAACTGAGAAATCAGGAATTCCTGCTCCCTCAGATGCCTGAGTTAGAAGCATAGTCATTTTTCAGCTCTGATACAGTCTTTGTAGAGAGTTGAACAGCTGAATTTCCTCCAAAAATGCTTGTTCTCTCCATTGACAAGAGAAGAACCCTCCTGTGCCTAGGTTCTTAAATTCAGTACTTACATTTGGATGGGTTTAGTTATTCCCCTTGCAACTGCCGGCATTTTCTGGGGCTTGCTTCTGTTCCTCAAGAGCTTTGAAATCTGCCATAGAAATAGAACTGTAGTTTCTTTTTCTTTCTCGCCCTGTTTGGAACTGGATACGGACCTTACTGTGGTACACTGGTAAACTGGGAGACTATCGGGAAGTATATTTCAGACAGTTTAAAATAGATTCAAAATAACCAAAATACAGGAGTTGCAGCCTTTTACCAGCCCCACAACATGTGCAGGATAATTGAGCAATATAAACTGATGATCTTCACTACTCATATAATACTAGGTTTAGGAGAATTTTGAAAAGGACTAAGAGATTTCAAAACAGTCTTTTGCTCCCTCCAGTAGTTAATCACCAGCTGTGAGTGCTGGTTTCTCTCTGGTGCTTCTACTGAAGAAGGTGGGGATTCCTTTCTCTTATCTAGCTAGGTAGGTGAGCTGAGATCTGAGATGTGATCTGTGAGATCCTTGTGGCTTCCAGAGGAGATGCTACAGCTGAACAAAAGCTCCTTTCCACCTCCTGGCTGTGTATTCCTCATTACAATACACCGCCAAAATTTATTCTGGAATTCCCACTGTTATCATCTTCCCTTGCTGCTGTCCTCAGAGTCCTTGATAATGAGGTCTAGGGGGACTTAGCATCTGCCAGGTTCGTGTCTGTGGAGAAAAAAAAAAAGGAAGAGAAATTATGGATAGCCTCTCTTCCTTGTAGCAGTACTTAAAGTATTGAGGCTCCTGGAATAAATCCTTGGCCCAAAGGAGTCTTAAATGTATTGAGCGTGGAGTGGTAATTTACACCTCCTTTGAGCCTGTCAAGGTCGGCCAAATATAGGCTACAGAAAGCACAGGGTAGGGAATTTAATGAAATCTAATTCTTCCATAGTCCCGAAACTTTATCGCTCCCCAAAACCCGCCTTTTTTTAGGAAGGAAACCTGTAAATGATGGAAGATTGAGCACAAGTGCCAACAAACTAGAAGTGAATTCAGCACTGGAATGTATCTTATGGTGAGTGCCCAGTGCAGGACGAAAATCAACAAGAGGCGATGCGTGAAATGGAAAATACGAGGAATGAGAAGACAGCTGTGCTGCATCCCCAGGCCACTCTGCCTAACGCAATCCTTAAAAACCGATCCAACATTGCCACCTGCGGGTCGCTTTGGGCGAGGAGCTGGAGGGGCCGGGGCAGCGCTTCCCGGCGAGGGGACACGGGCACAGACCCGAAGGAGGGTGGGAATGCGGGAATGTAGCGGCGAGCCTTTGGGAAGGGCGTTGGCCAGCACAGGTGAGAGATTCTGTTCGTCAAACGCAAAATGTGGTGCTGCTGTGAGACGCTGGTAATCGAAACACTCTTCCTCTTGTAAAACACCACTTTTGCTGACTTAAGAGATGGGAATCGTTAATCATAGAGTCATGGAATCACTGAATCAGCTAGGCTGGGAAAGACCTGTGAGATCATTGAGTCCAACCATTAGCCCAGCTCTGTCAGGCCCACCACTAAACCGTGTCCCCAAGTGCCACATCTACGTGGCTTTTAAATTCCTCCAGGGATGGTGGCTCCCCGGGCAGCATGTTCCAGGGCTCAACAACCTTTTCCATGAAGGAGTTTCTGCTAATACCCAATTTAAACCTTCCCTGGCACAACTTGAGGCTGTTTCCTCCTGTCCCCCATACAGGAGGCTTGCTACTTGGGAGAAGAGACTGACCCCCACCTGGCTCCATCATCCTTTAGGGTGGTTGTGGAGAGCAATAAGGTTTCCCCAGAACCTCCTTTTCTCTTCATTTCCCCCCTTAGGTCGTAGAACGGCATTGGTGATCCAGCTAAATTTCCCTTTGTGGTTTTAACTGAGTGTTTGGAGTCACACCCCACTCTCTTCTGCAATGTAGGTTTTTCAGTAGCTCCGTCAACTTCCCTGGGTTATACTTGCAGGGAATTTTGGCTTCAGGTGAGTTACACCAGAAGAGAATTTGTCAGTTACTGGCAGGTCTCTGGTTGAGTGCAGCCACTGACAATTTTTAAAAATTACATTCAAGGGGAACCTTTATTTCAGCAAAGGGTGAATTTAGCTGATATATATTCATTCAATAGTATTGTATTTAAACACAGATTTTAAATAAATATTTCTGTTTCTTCATGGTTTCATTCACTAGTGATACATTCTGATTGTAGTGCATACATTAGTTTTACGCCTTCATTCTTAAAAATGAAATACAAGAACAAACAGTGGAATAAAAATTGTTATAAACCGAAAGAAAGTGCTTCACTGGTATGTACTATATATATGCGTATGTGAGTGTGTGTGTGTATGTACATGTGTATATATATATATATAGGTAAAAGACTTATGTGTGTGTTCATGCCTACAAAGAAGCCAAAGTAAGAGGATAATGATGCATCTAAATTCTCCAAGGAATGGGCATCACTGAATTACCTTGTTCAGTATTCTGTTTATGCAGGTGCTGGGTTCATTTAGAGAGGCACTAGAAGATGCCATCTGTAGCACTCTGCTACTTTCCAGAGGTTCCCTTCCCTCCACAGGGAATGCAGAGAAATTAGTAATGTGCTGATTTCACTGGATCTGTGCCTTCTATGGAGATGGGCTGAGAGAGCTGGAGTTGTTCAGCCCCAATAAGAGAAGGTTTCAGGGAGATCTTACAGCACCTTCCAGTATAAAAAGGACCTCCAGGAAAGCTGGAGAGGGCGTGCAGTGGCAGGGCAGGAGGGAATGGCTTTGAACTGTGAGAGGGTAGTGTTAGATCAGACACAAGGAAGAAATTCTTTACTGTGAGGGTGGTGAGGCACAGGAACAGGTTACCCAGAGAAGCTGTGGACTCCTCATCCCTGGAAGTGTTCAAGGCCAGGTCGGATGGGGCCCTGAGCAACCTGGAAAGTATGGAAAGTATCTGTGCCCATAGCAAGGGTGTTGGAACAACACGACCTTTAAGGTTCCTTCCATCCCAAACCATTCTACCATTGCCTGACTTTCAACTTGAAGGTCTGGAATCTAGCATAGAAAACCATGTTCTTGGCAAGTGTTTTACCGACCAAGTTTTTCTTCTGGAAGGAGCAAATGGAGCAGATGGGAAGCTTGCAGAGTGTGCTGCCTGGATGCAGGGTGGCAAGTGGTCAGCTGCAGCAGGAGAGCTGCTGGCGTGGGGAGAGTCGAGGTGGAAAGGTGGCCGATGCCATCTCTGCCAGGGAGTGCTACAGAAACTACCCCAAAAAGACCTTGGAGCACTACACATTGCTCTTCTGGGAAAAGTGAAAGCACTTTGGAAGTGAAACTTTTCATGTTCTGCCCTGTGGGTGGCACCATACTTGCTGTGTATTCCAGGGAGGGGTGGAACTCATTCTGCTACCTTGGTGGTAAAAGCAGCACATCTCATTTCTCTCTGAATTAGCTTTCACACCTGTAAAGGTTCTGCACAACTTGCAATCCATTATTTTTCTTAGATGAAAGTATTATAATAATATATGAGATATACCTTATGTGTTTATTTAGGTGGACTTCTTTTTTTTTGCTATTATTTCAGATTTTTGCTATTATTTCCCATCTAGGAATGGGAAAGGAGGGTCTGCTGTGCACAAAGAGAATTATATTTCTGATGCTATATTTTCATCCAAATTTAATACTGGATTTCTCCACCTTCAGAAGTTTGAATGTTGGGGTTTTTTAACGCATCATTGCTCACAGAACATAGAGTTTGTGGGTTCTGCTAAATGGAACTACTGCTGTTTAAACTGTGTGATGTGAAAAACATGTACTTCAAGTAATGGTTCTTGAATATAACTGTGTGGGACAAAATAAGAATGAACTGGAAAACCTCCATCTAAAATAACTGAGACCCTCAGAATTATTTAATGTGCCTCTTTCTACTCTCCGTGGCTTGTTTCACAGTCATGACATTTGTATTCTCTCTGGGACTTGATATATTTCTAGACTAATTTCAAGGCAAAGACATCAGACTGACTTAAGGCTGTATCATTTGAAGGTGTATGTTCCTATCAGATTTTTGGTTTCTTTAGAATTGGGCTGAAATTTCTTATCTCTCTTGACTTTTCTCTCTGTTTTCCCCCTTGGAGGGCCCTGGTTGTGTTCACAGCCTTGTTACCCCACCACAGGCCAAGGAGACGCAAATGGGGCCAGGCTGTTGCTTCAGCCTCTGCTTTAGAGTTTTGCTCCTTCTGCATCCTGTGAATTGTGATATGTAAGCCTCTGTTGGCCAGAAATCCCCAGTCTTGCCAGAATGAATGCAGATCATAAAAGGGAAAGGAAGGGTAGGATGCATTTTAATGTTTTTAAGCTTTGCTGAAGACGTCTGGCCTGTGGTGATTTGCTTAGAAGAGGATTAATTGTAATGCAAACTCAGGAAGAAAGGGGATCCTTTAATGACAAGTGTCAAGTATACAGGAAATGTGCACAAGAGCCAGCCGTATCAAAACAGAATTATAAAACCTTTCTAGGATCTCCCTGATGCTTCAAAATGCTTCAGAGAAATCCATTATATTCGGAGAATTTCCCCTGCAGGAGTTCTTTGCGTCCCCAACGTCTTCCATTTTAGTCAAGAACTTGTTTGAAATCCAGAGTTACGGCAGATGAGGTGAAGGCCACCCTGTGTTTTCCTTATGCACAGAAGAGCTTTGCACAAAAGCAAAGTGCAGCAAACGGACTGGTTCGTGTCAAGTGAGAGTGTTTGTGCCCTGTAATTAAATTCCGACTACTTCGTTACAGACAGGCATCAATAAGGACCCACAACCCGATTCCTGTGGGTGAACATTTGCAGCCCTACAGCCTCAAAACCTGAGGAAGGACTGAGAAGGCCCGGGCATCTCCCTGGTGAGCTAGAGGCTGCAATAGAGATATCCAAAGGAGCAGAGCTCCCAGCCAGTGGGAATTTCCAGCACAGGAATCAGGTTTTCCAACACAGCTCTGAATGCAGCCCAGCCCTTTTTTCTGAGCTATGGTGCTCAGGATAGTAAACCTGCCCCAGGAGAGTCTTTGGCTGTGGTCCTACAGATACCCATGGGGACAGATTAATAAATAAACCATACCTGTAATATGTTTGCTGAAGGGTGACACTGGACCAATTGAATTTTCTAATAACAACAGCCCTCGCTAGTTCTGAAAATGAGATGCTGAGAATGGAAAATTGCTGCTTTCAGAATAACATGGAGGCCAACTACGGCAATCTTTGTATGAAATAAATATTGGATACCCATAAATAAGTCATGTTAGAAATGTTAGAAGATTTTGGCTTTTTTGTTCTGAGAATGTGCTTTTGTAGAGCATCAGATAGGGAGGCTGTGGTGTATGTTTTTAAACATATTTTCCCATTCCCAAATATTTAAATATTTTTTGCTATTCCCTCTAGAAACTTTTTGGGAATCTGAGCTTAAATGCCAAGGCTGTCAGGAAAGTAGTTGTGTGGTCAGGAGTGCCAGGGAGAGAGAGCCCTGTCTGGCAACAGGAACTTAATTTTCTAAAATTTTCTAAAAGTCTGTGTACGAAGGCGATTCAGAACAGCTGAGTTCCTTTTCTTTTTCTTTATTTTTTTCATTTCTGTAACTAACTGCTTGTGAGACCCAAAGCCACAAGGAAATAAAATTGTCAGCTTCCTAAGACAAAATTCCCAAAAGGCAGGAGAGGGATAAAAATGTTTTTACTTGGTAGTAGTATGTGTTGGATTGCTTACTGCTTCGAATTGAGGCTTGCTTCCAAACAAAACACAAATTTGACATGACAAATGAAAACAAGATTGAAATAGTAAAAAAAAAAATTTCAACAACTTGAGGTTTTTTTTCAGATAATTGCATGAATTTACTACAAATTTGTGAATCACATTAGCTGATAAAAATGTTTAGCTTGGCCAAAATATTTTAACTGACTCTAGTGTGACCTTTCTAAGTCACTTCAGCTTTTGCTGTCCCTTTTGTGTGTTCATAGAGCAGCACAATGAGATGTTCCAGGTAAAAAGAGGGACACATACAGAGTTAGTGTGGGGTATTTCATGCTTTGCCTGCCCTTCTCAGCACCTTCCACTCAACTCAGCTTTTGTGAAAGTTTCTCTACAGAAGGATGCTGCTCCCATCAGATAATATTCCCTTCATTCAAAACAAGCCCACCCCACTCACCCTCCATTATGCCTGTACTTTGGACTTGGTTCAGTGAAAAGGTCTGAATCTCTCCTTTAAGGCACATTTTTCATCTTGCCTCTTTAAAGCTTCCGTTTGACTTCCCCAATCAGCTAATTACAATTAAAAGTAATGGAGAGGGTCACTCTCAGCACTTGCTAACTGCAGCTAATCCATTACAGCAGGGGAGGTAAAGAAAGTACCTCACCCAACTGATGCAGGAAAGAGCTCTGGAAGAGTTAGATCATACTGTCCAGACAAGAACTTGGCTATGATGGTGCATTTAGCACCTGTGATCCTAATGGATGAGTTGTAGAATCCTTAGTAACCACAGGAGTAGTTAGGAAATTGGTTTTACGTCTCGTCCAAAAGAAGTTAAAAAGATAGAGGAAGGAAGCTGTGAGTACCTGCCTGTGCATGACTAAATCAGTTGTGTCCACTGCAGATTTTTTCATTTCCTTAGGAGCACCTGCTCAGGATCCTTTCCATGGCCACAATTTTTCTGCTGGCCAGGTGACAGAATTGTTATCAGCACGCTCTCAGGTGCTTCCTTGCAGGTGGTTGATAAATTCCAAGCAGGGTTTTAACTGGACACTTGGATAGCACAGCCTTTCTGCACGTCACCTGTATTTGTTATCTTGATTACAGCTGTGCTGAGACACCCCTTCCAGACAAGAATCTTTTGCTGGGTGCCGTGGGGATTTCTGAGCGCTGCCAGAGAAAGGTGCCAGGGCAGCAGAAAGAAGCAATGAGCACCTGTCCTGCTGGGGGCAGGCCCTGCATTAACTGTGGTGCACCTTCAGCTTCCACAGTTTGATTTCCAAAAGCAACCTGCCTCTGGCTTCCTGCATTTGCTGATAGTTACAGGCACCAGGGGTTTTTCACTTTCCCCTAAGCTGCTTAATATTAAACTGCATTTTGGTTTTTTGTTTTTTTTTTTTTTGAAGCGTGGAAATGTATAGCTGTTTTCTGGGAAGGACTGAGGGAGGATCTCCTCATCCTCACTGCTTGAAATCCCACGGGGGATTTCTATAGCCATGCTTTCTGTTTTCTATCCCATAGAAAGCACTACATTATGATAATATTAAGACTGAGTGCTGATGCAGGCTGAAACCAGGAATCACTGAAGTTAAAGCTGTGTACACTGATGTAATGCTGCTTCTCAGTGTTTTTGGGGTTTTTTTTTCCCCTATATCATAAATGGAGCTATTTCTTTGCCAGCAATCTTCCTCTTTTTAACATTATCCGCCATAAAGGTTAAAACCAGATTTCACAGCGATAGAAAACTGCTTACCTGTTCAACAGAGAATTGAAAATCTTATACTTTGAATTGCCACAGCGTGGCAATGTTTCAGAGAACTTTGTTCAAGTCTGCTGACAGTGCTGGTGAACCTCAGCACTGGGTTGGTGGTGGAGCATTTCCCTGTAACCCTCCGTGTAGTCTGGATAATTCAGTGTGGCAGTGACAAGCTCCTGTGTAAAAGAGGGAGGAAGAATACACTGAGATGCTATGGTAGAGAATAGCAGTGATTGGGGTGAGGATAGGGTACTGGGATTTACTTTTTTTCTTTTTTAAAATTCTCATCGTATTTTTAATTTCGGTGGGAGACAGCAGCATTGCTGTTCTCTGAGCTCTTCATGTTTTCTTCCTGATATTTTCCCCCCCTATATCCTACTCAATTCATTTATTTTTCTGTAGCGAAAATCAAAACTGTGATTTTTTTTTTTTTAAACTAAGCAATGAGCAGAGTGGCATACCTGCCTGTTTCTCACGTATTTGCATCCAAATATTCTGTAATGTGAAAATAACCTATCATTAAGATTCTGAATTGCAGTAAGGTTGTTTACCATCTTCCACATTATTGTCTTTGTTTCATAAAGTAAAGTAACCATGACAGTATCACACAGATACTTTTTGAACCTCTCAGTGCACTGACACTTGTGCCTGTTGGAAGATTTACTCCAATAAATGCCTGTGAAGGAGTAAATGTCAACATAATTTCTCAAATTAGCCATATTTTACAAGGACCAGAGATAGGAGACAGCCTAAACCCTGGATCCAGCTAGCTTCAAGCTTAGCCAGAATCTTGTAGCTGAGGCAGCTATCTCTATATTTTCTCAGCGTCCATATTTCCTTATGGAATTATTTGCATTTAAATATTTGGATGGGGAAAAAAATTAATTTGTTGGATTTTGGTTAATCCCTGGAATTATGTTTTGAGATTATGCCCTGTACTTGTGTAAAATCAAATACAGCTTTTCCCTTTCCCTTCTTCTTTTGCCTAATGTTGAGGTGGAGCCCCAGGGCTCTGCAAACACGCCTGCTCTGTCCAGACTCCACCAGGTAAAAGCATGCAAACTTGTTTTCTGTGCTGTGGAAGATTATGCTCAATGTTTAGCTTTATTTTCACGCACAAACGAGGTCCGGGGGGACATTTTGGCTGCTGTGAGGAGAATTTTACTGTCAGTGTCAATTTGTGTGGCACTTGGTGAACGGCTTGCACATTGATACGCTGTTGTGTTTGTGTTCCTTCTCTATCAAGTATCTCTGATGCATCTCCTTGCCCCATCCCTCTCACTTCAGAGGTGCATCTCTGAATGTCCCTCTCAGCACACGGAATAACCTGAGCACCAGGAATTAACAGCTGTGTCCCACCAATTCAACGATGCCCTTTTTAGATCTCACCGAGTTTTGCACAGGCCTGCTTCAACAGCTATTAGCTCCCAATAACATTCCTGTTCCTGAGGGGATCTTAAACTCATTGAAGGGTTTTTCCTTACTCACTGTAAGATATTAGGCAATAGAGTTATCTTTGATACCAATTTAATTAATTCTGCTGCAAGACACTAATGTATTCAGAAGGCTACCACGGATATTACACGCACACTGTATTGCTCATAGCCAGCCTAATTTAGTGTGCTGCACTTGTATTGATTTTTACCGTGGCAAAATTGAGGCAGACAATAATGCAAGGATTTGGAAAAGCTTTCTAGTTCATAAACATTGGCACATTCATATTTGACTTTGTCAGCAAAGGAAAATTAGTTCAAACAAGGCGCAATGATGCATTCAGTGCTCTGGGAGCCTCTAGTTCAGAACTTGACACTGATAAACTGTTATAATTAATTCTTTCCATTTAATGAGATGGCTTATACTATCAGCAAATGCGAGCTTTGATGTCAACATATTATATTGACCATCCTCCTTATTAATTAGAACACGACTTGATGGAGTCTTTTCTTATAGAAGACCAAAAGACAAATACAGTGAAATTTGTTTATGTGCCTAACTAACTACACGTATCGAGGCAGCCCATGTGTGCTTACCCAGAGTCAGAGAATGGTTTTCAGTGATAAAGCAGGAGAAATTGGGAAAGTGAACTTCTTGGCTCTATTCCTGCATTTGTCATTGAGTCAGGCAAGCCATTAGACACAGTTTGAGTCCAGCTTACCTATCTGTTTAATGGAGATAATAAGACTTTCCTGTTAGGGAGAGGGGATTTTAAGGCTTAATTAATTAATATTGTGGAGCTCTTTGCCACACTAAAATGAAAGTCAAAATATTGCCTGCTGTAGGTTAAATTGTATGGAAACAAAGTGTAATCTGATAGTGCTGTAATTTTATGCATTTTTACTGAAAATTATACCGACTTGATTATAGTGATGCTAACATCCAAATACTTCAGCGTTGTTGGAGAGCTTGTACTAAAAATGAGTGCAATAATAGTTTACAGATTTGCATGTAAGGGGCTAAGAATAGCTGGTTACTGGTCCTGTTCTCATTTGATGGTTTTATTTTGCTTTATAAGTGCAGAGAACGTGCCAGAAAAATAAAAAATCGCAGCATGTTTTGACATTAACAGACACTAATAAGTGGTACTCAGTTGAGCTGAAAGATAAAGTGATTAAGTAGGTCAGCTTACTTAAAGAATAGGGAACAAAAATAAAGCTAAAACAGAGGCGTAAATGGGTGGAAAGCCTGAAATCCATAGAAGACAGCAATATTTGTACAGGTGTGCCCAGGTAACGCACTGGTCGTGACAAAAGAGGCGTTGTTAATGCAAAGCAGTCTGGCAAAAGAAGATATTTGAGATCCATGTGCTGGATTCCTACAGCACTGTGCATGGGAAGGAGGGGAAAAGCAAATGCACGAGTAGCTGGCGCTGACTGATGTCAACCTCGAAGTGCTCTGTGCCTGTGCCACGTCAGGCCACTGCAGCACCTGTCTCCTTGGAATTCTGGGGGGTTGAGTGCCTTGCTACTAGACAAGGGCTCTGCCAGACTCTTGCTTGCTGATGTTTTTTGGATGAGGGCTTGCTCAGAGGAAGCATCACCTTAAATATCCACTTGTACGTGTTCTGCACGGATGACGATCTTAGCAGGAAGTTTCCAATTGACTTCCACTTCTGCTGCTGTCTCCTTTCTTCAAAATATGTTTTCCAACATTATTAGTTCCATCCCAGTGATAAGAACACGTCTATCTTGTGCATGTTTGGTGTCTACTCTGCTCATGAGGCTTTTGGAAGAAAACAGATATTTTCAGGCTCAGCCAAGCCTTTGTCGAGCGATGTTTATTCCTGTCATTGCAACAATGAACTCGTTCCTGACATAGTAACCAGCTTCACCTTTCTGATTACTGTCACGTTGACTACTTGAATCAATATTGCACCTTAAAATGATAAAATACCTTGATTCAGGTTGGATGGATCAGTGCCTTGAGGATGATTGACAGAAATCTTGCAGATAAGTCTCTGAGACTTAGAATGCACTGAAAATTATCCTGAAAATCTGTGTTCCCATTGGGGTGTTGTCTGTCATTTTAGTTTCATCCTCTTTTCCACAGTAATTTCAGTTGACCTCAATATGTTGTGTTGGTTTTTTTTCCTAGCACAGTCTGATTTTTGTAATAAAGTGTGTTGCCATATATAACAGGATCCCATTTCTCATCTCTGTCAGATGTAATTACTTTGATGGCAATGCATTCAAATCCACCTTGATATTACAATCTTAGTTGTTTCACTCAATGATAGGACAGAAACTAAAGGCTTGTTTCTCTTTTTAACAAGGGCTTTCATGGTCAGACATTTGCAACAAGGCCACTTAAATTTGTGTCTTGGTAATCTGAACCCCAGCGTGTACCTGTGCCTTTCTGCAAACTATTTGTGTGTGCCACTGGAATAATGGAGCCCTCTTAGTTTCAAGCTGCCCAAGGTCAGCAAGCTGCTGAAGTTAGAAGCAGACCTGAGTGAAATTCCTGGGAGCAAGTATCTAATGAGACTTGGACAGTGGGGGTGTGTTGAAAATGGTTGTGAATCCCAAAGCTGAAATATTCTTGAGATGTATGGGAATTATTTTCAGTGTCACACCATGAATTCCACGGACAGAGTTGTGAAGCCTTTTACACCGAATAAAGGGTATTTTCTCCTATAAACTGATCCACTGACTTGAGTAGACATTTGTTGCAGAAACGTGATGCTCTAGCAGAGTAAGCCATCGTCAGGGAGCAGTCACAGCACTTCCCATGTCTCTAATGGTGAGCTCCACATTTTCACTCCGTTTGCCCAATAGAAATGTAAGGTGCATCAAATGTAAGGTACATCAAATCCCATGGACCTTCGTTAGCTGCTTCAGGTTACACTCCAAGTTTTGGGGGTTAACGTTCCTGGGTGCCTTTGATTTTGGTGTTTTTCAGCCCTCTGCATGTATTTGGGTCACGTCAGCCAGCAGCCTACTTCAGAGGGGCTGTTGCCATGCACAGCCTGAGCAAAGCTCCACATTTAATTATTGCAGCTGAAGCTATTATGCTTGGAAACACATTACCTCTCTCAAAGTCCCCATAATGTCATTTTGATGTTTTCTACGCTATCGATCTACCTCCTGCTTCATGCAGCTTTCCTGAGCTGACAGAGGATGTCAGAGCTGGCTTGTCCAAAAGCACTGGGCCACCCCAGCCGTTCTGTAGCCTCCTCTGGTTTTACAAGGCGCTGGGCACGCCTTTGAACAGCTCTGTGGATGCCTGTTTGATGTGTGATGTGCAGCCTCCCAGGGCTCCAGAGTTCCACCCCGAGCTAATGCCAAGGTTCTACTCTATGATATGGAAATGCCAAGGTAATTTCATGCTTTGTAAAGCTCTATGAATATTTTTAATTACGACAGAAACGCCATGGAAATGAAGATTGTTCTGGGTTTTATTGTTGCGTGTAGTTTTGTATGACTCTAATTTCATAGCAATTTAGTTCATTTGGCACTTTGAGATTTGTGGGTTGTCTAGAAGCACAAGAAAGTGAACCCCATATTTGTCATGGGTTTGATAACCTTGGCTAAGCTAATGTAGGCACTCTTTTGCACAGTGCAAGCAGTGATGGATTTTTAAATTTTTTTTGTCACCTCCACCTTGGAGACTGACAGTCTCGAGGCTCTGAAATGCCTCTGAAGTACAATATTTCCCCACACTCTTTCAGTAGAATTCAATGCCACCCTGTAAGGACCATGTGGGCCAGGGCAGAAGACAACACGTTAGTCAGCCTTTGTCAGCTCTGACTTTGGGTTCTCTTCAGAATCAATGGGAGTTTTTCCTTGCAAAGTCCTCTCTGCCTTGTAGCAAACTCGGAGCATCAGATGGTTTCCTTTAGGATACAGGAACTGAAGACAGCAGCTTAGGGCTCAGCTTTTGCTAGCTCTCCCTGGCAGCACAGCTTCCTGCCTGCCTTGCTCAGGTCTGCTGGCTTTCTTCTCGTTTTTAAGGTATCAGGGTAGGCACAGCAAACCACGGTCTTGGCATATTTGCACACCCAGCTCTTTCTCTACGGGCTGGGAAGGATCATTCCTGGAGATGAAAGTCGTGTTACAGTTGGCTGACTGATCATATCAGTTGCTATTAGATTGTTTTCCAAAAAACGAGGCATCCTGTGTCTGCCGAAGTAAAAAAAAATGCAAATCCTATTAGTGTGAGAGTGTTTTAGCTCATAATTGATGTATTTGACATATCAGTGTGCTAATTTATGTAAACTGGATAGACTGTGAAAGATGATCGTGAAAAAGGAAAGCGGGCTACTTCTAATTAATGTCTTGCACATAGGTGTGTGGTGGTTCTGAAAACAGAGAGGGAATTTTATAGAGATGTTCTAACACTTACGTTTCAAAGATTTTTTTTTTTTCCCCTTCCTACTCTTGGACATCTTTCAAGTGCTCTGGAATGAGCCCACACATAATGTACAGGGAGGCAGAAATGAAAAAAAAATCATGCATCATTTTGTTCTTTGTGTTTAACAGTCTTTTTGACCCCTGAGATGTTGAAATGCTAAAGATTGAAATGGAATAACAAACATTTTTGCCTTAGCTGGTAAATCTACAGATTTTCTTGCTATTTCCATATAATAGGTAAAATTCTCTTAAATCCTGCCAACCTGCTTTCCTCAGTGATTAGAATACCTGACTGTGCCAATAATATATTTGCTGAATCTTCTCTTTTCTCTCCCTCCTTTGAATGAGGTTCACCCCCTAGGAAGTAAATTGTTAGTGAATGAAATAGGATTTTTTATGAATATATTTATGATTTCAAGCGATTTTCCCCATTCTCATGTAGCTGCAGGCCCACTTTCCACACGGGGTTGCTTTTGAAACTGTTTACTCTGAGTGCCCAGTAATTGGCACAATTAATCAAACGGTGTGACCGATTGCTTTAGTCAGGTCCTGTTGCTTGATTGATCAGCTGGGATTTCCTGATACTATAGCTGCACACTTCCCTCACCTGCACAGTCAGGGGGGGCAGATATTCTTATTCCTCTGAAAAATGCTTCAATACCTGAGTTTGGGAAGTAAAATGTAGAAGCAAATTATATCTTTGCATAGGAAAAAAATATTTTTAAAGTAAAAAGGCTGCTTATGATGCTATTTGGGAAACGGGAGTGAAAAGGCACTGGTTTAAGGCACACATATTTAGATTGGGATATGGCACCCCCATACCATGGAGAGAGAGAAAAAAAAAATTCAGCACAGGTGCCAGGGAAGAAAAGGATGTTATCTGTCCAAAATTTCAGCTCCTACTCTAAATTTCTGGGGAGAGAAATGTTTCCTGTAACTATGACTCAGATTTCTGTGAATCAATAGAGCCTCTGAGGGTCAGAGGAAATCAGTATATTTCGGAGGTGAAAGGTGCTAAAGTCTGTGGCTGACTGGAGCCCAATTTTTCTTTTGGACATTTTTCCTTTTTTCCTTTTTATAAAAAGCCTGGATGGTTCTGCAATGTAAAGTACAGTTGAATTACTGAGGATTACTCCCCAGAAAGATATACCCATCTTAAGCAGAAAGAAAAAAAATCACTTTTTTTCCCCCCTCTTTTTTTCAACTTCTGTGGCTGTAGAAGTTGCTAAAGACAGTCAGAAATTCCCAACCTGCCTCTTTCCCCAGTGTGAGTGTGCCTTTGGCCTGCTTAGATCATAGACAAAAATGGAGAAGCAAGTTGCATCTGGAAGGAAACACTGAGGATGCAATAAAAAATAGGAACATTTAGGAACTGCAGGGACTTATTTTCACTTTTATCAGCCATATCCGCTGAGACTTGAGAGAGAACTATAAAAGAGACAGTTCTTGGTAACAGGCAGGGCTGGTCAAATACTTAATAGCTCACTAGAAAAGTAAATATATGAATATTTTTTTATATAGAACTCTGTTCACAGAACTCGATCTGTTTCTCAGGCACCCTGTAGCATCCAGATACCCTGGGACAGATAAACGAAAGTGGCACACACTGTTTAAATGTTAAATAATCTCATTGGCCTTGTGGGTGTGTTTACTACTTCCCTTTTGTGAAAAAAAAAAAAAAACAAACCACAAAAACCAACTCAGTGCCTCTGCATACCCCATTTCAGTGCTAAGGGAAAGAAAAATCAGACAAAAAAATCTTTCATATGCTTATTTATGAGGAAAAGACTCAATGTCAAAGACAGATTTCTGACTGCTTAGGAAAGGGAAACGACCTTTTGCGGAGTAGTTCACTGCTTCTCCTGCACTGAAAGTGCATCTGGAAGTTGATCAGGTGGCACATCTGAAGTGTGTCAATCATTCTTGTCATGAAAAAGACAGATTTTAGAAAAACTGACAACTTGTTTGTTAGGGGGGCTGTGGGACGCACTTTTAGAAGTCACAGGGCCCGTACTTATCAAACTGAAATCTAAGATAAATTTGCACTTGAACGCGTAAGTGCCAACCCAGTGCATTACTCTAGCCACCCTTTGCACTTGTTTTTGTTATTGTTTTATCCACTGCTGTCATTGAAATCAAAGGACTCTAGGTGAGAATACATTTAAGAAGGATCCACACTTCATTTTCATAAGAGGATTTGTCACTGAAAAATAACTTTGCTTGGAAAACTTCATGGACCAGGATGACTTCTACTTAGGCTGGGGTTTTTTATAAACCTCCTTTCATGCCATGTTTATCCAGACTTGCTGAGGCCTGTAAATCTTCATATAAATCTGGGCTTATACTGCAACTAGGAATAAATGCTAATTTACAGCTTTTTTCCCTAGGCCAGGCACAGTTGGTAGATCTGACAGAACGTTGCTTTGGGGTTTTCAGGGGTAAGGGAAGAATTTACCATAAACCTTAAATCAAGTCCATGTAAGCCACCAGCAGGAACACTTACACAAACATTTGAAACCACGAAGCATCTTGATTTCTATTTTTCTCTGGTAATCTAGGGTGGTATATGGTAATTAATACTTGTTTAGTTATGATGATGCATTCATTAAATCGCTGATTAAAGCGACCACCAGTGTTTTAATTGATCAGGTCATTAAATAAAGGTAAAGCTCTAGCATTGTAGCTAACACAGCCTTCAAGGGGTTGATGAGCTACCTGAGAAGCTCTTGAAACTGTGTGTTTGATGTGGAGTCCTCCTTGTAGTTGGTGCTCTCAAAACGCAAGAGAATTTTCTTTAAACCATTTTTGTCTTCTAGGGCTGTGTCCTATAATGCCTTGAAATGCTTTACCACGTTCCTGCATACTGCACATCAGAAAATAATTCCAGCTTTTTGGGGTAAATCTTTTTTGCCCAGCTTTTGCAGTAAATCTAGTGAGTAGAGACAGGACCCTGTATCACAATACCACGTTGTGCACCTCGCTGTCAGGCCCTTCTGCTCTAAATTCTCTGCTTCGCTGTGATTCTGCCAGGTGCACTCAGAGAGAACCAAAGTCCCTCAAGCCTGCTCTGACAGGTTCCCACTGCAGCCCAGAGTTTGTCACAGACTGAGAGAAAATTAGGATGCCTTCTAAGTAGAACAGATCCTGGAGGAAAAATGAGAGATGTTAGTAATGCAATGTGCTCTTGTCATGTATCCATGCTGTAATGGAGAAGTTGGGCTTCGAGGATCCTTGTGGGTCTCTTCCAACTCGGGATATTCTGTAATGCCCTAAATGACCTTTGGTGAGTTCTGGGGAAAGGTGGCAGAGATGCACAAGTGTCAGTTTGATGTGGGTGAAGGCAACTTGCTGGTGGAGTGAAGGACTCCCTGGTCAGTGAGCTGCTCTGTACGGCAGGAGCTCCACAAATGCAAAGCTCGGGGCTTTCACTGAGCCCTTGTATAGGGCTGTCCTAGTAACTGGGAATATGTTTCAGCTTCTACTGTGCCAAGAAGGGGTTTTTTTCAGGTTTCTGGAATGTAAAGAAGAGAGCGGAAAAAAATTTAGTGTAAGTCACCAATATCATAGTATCTGATTCAGAAAAAGCTGTGTTTGACTCCAGAACGTGTTCCCTGCTTGAGCACCTTTTTGCCGATTTTTATTTTTCAGATTTTTCTGAAATGCTTGCACGTTTTTCATCCAAATGAATGAAATCCCAGTTTGTGAGGTATTCTGCTGATTACTTCCTTCCTTTCCCCCTGGGCTCACGGAGAGGGTTATAGAGCATCAGCATCTTTCTCTAACTGACCACTTACAAATTACCCAGTTTCTTTTTCCATGAGTACATAAAAGATATCTCATTGTCTCTATTTTTAAAGCTTTGCTGGTTTATTAATAGACTCGCTGTTTTTATTGTTTAGACTCTAGAAACAAATAAGGTTGCCTCTGTTTTCATAGATCCTCTTCTTCTTTTCCTCTGCTCTGTATTTTTTTTTTCCGAAGAATTGGGTTCTATTTACAAATTGGAATCTTCCAAAGCGCTGGCCCTTTTTGAAAAAGTTGAGTAATGCTAGACCCTCATAACTTAAAGAGGATGCAATCCTTGAATCCTCTTGGCTGCATTTTCCTCTGCTTCAATAGTCAGACCAGAAAGCTTTATTATCTTGGTACTTTATTGAAGGTTTCATTCCAGAAGTGTTTCTCACTTGTTTCAGCTAGTGTTCACTCTAACTCTTTGATTCTGATAGTGTTGTCCTGAGGCTAAAATGCTACTAGAATTTTATACTTTTTAAATATCTTTAATCTTTAGCCTTGCTTATGCCATCATCATTTTAATGTCTAAATATTTGTAAATTATTGGAATACTGGAGAAGAAAGATGCATAAAATACAGTCCTAAGGACAAAAATCATTGAGTGTTTCAGTTCAATTTACTTAATAAACAGGAGTTTCCCAGCCTAAAGTTCCATCTACAGCTCTCAAATTTTAATTTTAATTTAGTAAAGAAATTCACATCTTTGTCTTTCGGATAACCTCTCTTCATCCTAAACCTGAGTACTGAAGGAAATTTAGCTATCGTTAACCCCTTGCATACAAATTTCAGACAATACTCCAAACACTATCGGGGTGGTGAGTACCCAAGAGAAGTCTGTGTCCTTCACTGGTAGCATTGAATAAGTCTCTAAAATCCCCAGCTTCCTATAAATGAACATACGAATGGCATTTGCCTTTTGGATTTCTAAATTTAGGCTTTGTGCCAGTATCTGCATGGGACCTGAATTTCTCCTTCGCTTTCTGGATTAATCCCCATCAAGTGTGGCAAATCTTCGCTCGAGGGCCCATTTCAGTACAAAATAAGCACATCCCTCTCTGGCTTTGGCCACTTTGAAATCAATCTTTTGTTGACTGAATGTCCAAATTATAAGGAAATCAAAAATACGCCATGTATAAGCTGGGCAGGGCTGTGAAACACAGATTCATTATTGTCCAATTTAGCAGTGCTGTTAGAAAACAGCTTCGTAATTGTTCTGTTTAAAGGACATTCCCACAAGACTGCGATAGAGTTCATCTTGCCTAAATGACTTACAAAATTTGAAAACCATCCCAGAATCTACTTTTAGCCACTACTTTATTTTTTCAAGGGAGATTGGGATAGTGGCCCATTACTAAGTAATAGCACTACACCTAGATCCAAAGTTGCTCTGAAGTTCAATGCCCCAGACACAGCTTTTTTATTGCTCTTACAACCCTATTTTGTTTGAATTGATCTTTGTTGTAGCTCTTATAGTGGTGCCAAGGTTGCATCCTAATTTATACTGGTGTGAGTGAGAGTGTGGTCTGTGACAAACCAGATTCTGAGGTAGTCTTCTCATTTTGGAAAGACTGTTTTCATCGCAGTGGTCGAATGGGGAAGGTGTTTAAGTACTTTGGGGTTTTGTTTTGGTTCCACAAAGTGTTTGTTTTTTTGTATTTTCTGGGGATATCATCTTAACCAAGACGCTTGCTAAGGTGTTTGGAGATGGCCCTGATTAACCTGCAGGATCGCTGGGTGGGATGTGGGGGGAAGATGCAGCAGGGGAGGTGACCTCAGTTTTCTCAGTGTACCCCTCGCATCGCTGGGCCCGAGTATCTCGTGGGACAGGATGAGTTCTCCATCCCTTGCAGGTTCAGCCCTGTACCTTGAACATTTGAAGAGCTGTCCACCCGCTTGAGCTGACTCCTGAGCACAGCCGTAGGGACGTGTGCCTGCTGCCGGTACCTGGGTACCAGCTCCTGCTCCAGCAGCCGCAGCTCCAGCAGCCGCCTCCCAGGGCAGGGTCTGGTCCTTCCCCTGCCCCACCAGCCGGGCCCCCCGGAAGCTTTTGGCAATGCTGGCGGCATTTCTGTCCCCTCATCGCGGCGGGGCAGCAAAAAAGACACTGGGGAGGGGTTGGTGCGCTCGGTGGGGAGCGGCGGTGAGGATGCCTTTCTGCCCGCCGCCTTGTGTTGCTGCCCGCGGGGAGGAGATGCTGCGGGGAGAGGGGGGGCCGGGGGCAGGGCGGTGCGGGGGGCGAGGGCGGCGGCTCCCGGCTCCCATCTCCCACCTCCCATCCCTCGCCTTCCGCCGG